>PVIA01007073.1:0-87715 GCA_004024845.1 Tonatia bakeri
TCTTTCTTTCTTTCTTTCTTTCTTTCTTCTTTCTTTCCTTTCTTTCTTTCTCTTTTCTTTCATTCTTCTTTTCTCTTTCTTCTTTATTTTCTTTTCTCTTGTTTCTTTCTTTCTCTTTTCTTCTTTTCTCTCTTATTTTCTTTCTCGTTTCCTTCCTTCCTTCCTTCCTTCCTTCCTTCCTTCCTTCCTTCCTTCCTTCCTTCCTTCCTTCCTTCCTTCCTCCCTTTTTCCTTTCTTTATTGTGTAAATGGACCAGAGCTTTTTAATCTACTCATCTACTGATGGGTACTTGGGCTGTTTCCAACACTTGGTTATTATAAATAGCGCTGCTATGAACATAGGGGTGCATGAATTCTTTTGAAGTGGTGTTTCAAGATTCTTAGGTTATATTCCCAGCAGTGGAATCACTGGATCATAAGGCAGTTCTGCTTTTAATGTTTTTTTAGGAAATTCCATATTGTTTTCCACCATGACTGCACCAGTCTGCATTCCCACCAACAGTGCACCAGGGGTCCCCCTTTCTCCACATCCTCTCCAGCACTTGTTTGTTGATTTATTAATGATGGCCATTCTGACCCATGTGAGGTGATAACTCATTGTAGTTTTAATTTCCATCTCTTTGATGGATAGTGATGTTGAACATCTTTTTGTATGTCTGTGGGCCATCTGTATGTCCTTTTTGGAGAAGTGTCTATTCACATCCTTTGCTCACTTTTTAATTGAATTGTTTGTCTTCCTCGTGTGGAAATAAACCCTTGTCTGATGTATCATTGGCAAATAGTTCTCCCTTGGGGTAGATTCCCTTTTCATTTTGATGATGGTTTCATTAACCATACAGAAGCATTTTAATTCAAACTAGTCCCATTTGTTTATTTTTTTTCTTTATTTTCTTTGCCCTAGGAGATATATCAGTCAAAATATTGTTAGGTGGGATATCTGAAATTTTACTGTCTTTGTTTTCATCTAGTTAATTTTCTTATGGTATCACAACTTATATGTAAGTCTTTTATCCATTTTTAGCTTATTCTGGTGTATGGTGTCAGTTGGTGGCATAGTTTCATTTTTTGGCATCTACTAGTCCAGTTCTCTCAACATTTATTGAAGAGATTGTTTTTACTCCATTGTTTGCTTGTGCCCTCTTTGTCAAATGTTATTTGATCTTAGAGATATGGTTCATTTCTGGACTCCTTATTCTGTTCCCTTGATCTATGTGTCTGTTCTTAGGCCAGTACCAGACTGTCTTGATTACAGTGGACTTGTCTAGTATAATATCAGGTATTCTTATCTCTACAACTTTGTTCCTCTTTCTCAGAATTGCTGAGGCTATTTGGGGTCTTTTTTTGGCTTCATTTAAATTTTTGGAATATTTGTTCTACATCACAAAATATACCATTGTTATTTTAGTAGGAATTGTGTTGAATCTATAGATTGCTTTGAGTACTATGGACATTTTAATGATGTTAATTCTTCCAATCCATGAACACAATGTATGCTTCCATTTATTTGTATCTTCTTCAATTTCTTTCTTTAGTATTCTTTAGATTTCAAAATACAGGTCTTTTACATCCTTGATTAAATGTATTTCTAGGTACTTTATTTTTCTGGTTGTTAAAGTAAATGGGATTTTTTCTTAGTTTTTCTTTCTTATAATTCATTGTTGGTGTACAAGAATGCCATCAGTTTCTGAATATTGACTTTATATTTATATTATTCTGAATGTTGAGTTTTCTGAATTCACTCATTAGGTTAAGTAGTTTATTGGTGGAGACTAGGGGGTTTTCTATGTACACTATCAGGTCATCTTCAAATAATGACAGATTTACTTCCTTTTTTTTCCAATTTGGATGCCTTTTATTTCTTTTTCTTGTCTAATTACTACGACTAGAACTTCCAGTACTATGTTGAGTAAGAATGGTGAAAGTGAGAACCCATGTCTTGTTCCTGAACTTAAGGGAAACACTTTTAGTTTTCACCCAATGAGTAATGTGGGCAGTAGGTTTCTTGTATATGGCATTTATTATGGTGAAGTGGCCTTATGCTTCCACTATGGCCACCTTGCTGAATATTTTTTATTATAAATAGGTGCTGTATTTTATCAAATGCTTTTACAGCATCTATTGATATGCTCATGTGATATTTGTATTTTATTTTGTTTATGTGATGTCTTATATTTATTGATTTGTGATTATTATGCCACCTTCCCTCCCTGAAATGAATCCCACTTGATAGTGGCATATGTCTTCTTAATATATTGCTGGGCCTGGATTGCTAATATGTTGAGGATTTTAGCACCTGTGTTCATCAGAGATTTTGGTCTGTAGTTTTCTTTTGTTGTTGTGTCTTAACTAGTTTTAGAATTAGGATAATACTGGCCTCTTAAAAAGAGTTTAGGAGTCTTCTCTCTTCTTGAATTATTTGAATGGTTTGAGAAGGATAGCTGTTAGTTCCTCTTTGAATTTTGGAAAATTTGCCTGTGAATCCATCTTGTTCAGGATGTTTGTGTGCTGGAAGTTTTTTGACTACTGCTTCAATTTCACTAGTTGTCATCAGTCTGTTCAGGCTTTCTGCCTCTTATTTTAAAGATTTAAAAAAAAGATTTTATTTATTTTTTAGAAAGAGGGGAGGGGAAGGAACAAGAGAGGGAGAGAAACATCAATGTGTGGTTGCCTCTTGCGCACACCCTGCTAGGGACCTGGCCTGCAACTCAGGCATGTGCCCTAGACTGAGAATAGAACTGGCAACCCTTTGGTTCACAGGCTGGCACTTAATCCACTGGGCCACATCAGCCAGCAAGCTTTCTGCCTCTTCTTTATTCAATTTTGAGAGATTGTATGTTTCCAACAATTTTTCCCGTTTCTTGGCATATTGTTGTTCATAATAATTTCTTATAATCCTTTGTATTTCTGTGGTATCAGTTGTTACTTCTCCTCTTTCATTAAAGATTTATTTATTTGGGTCCTCTCTCTTATTTTCCTAATGAGTCTGGTAAAATGTTTGTCAATTTTGTTTATCTTTTCAAAGAAACAGGTTCTGGATTCATTGATCCTTTGATTTGTTTTAGTCTCTATATCATTTAATTCTGCTCTGTTCTTGATTATTTCCTTCCTTCTACTTGCTTTGGACTCAGTTTGTTGTTCTTCTAGTTCTTTTAGATTTAGGGTTAGGTTGTTTATTTGAGATTTTTCTATTTTCTTTAGGTAGGCCCATATTGCTATGAACTTCCCTTCAGGTCTGCCTTTGTTTTGTCTCAGAGGTTTTGGGTTGTTGTATGTTCATTTTCATTTGCTTCCAGGAAGTTTTTGAATTCTTACTTGATCTCATTTTTAACCCATTTATTATTCAATAATATGTTATTTAGTCTCCATATTTTTAAGTGTTTTTGAGTTTTTTTTTCCTTGAGGTTGGTTTCTAGTTTCAAGCCATTGTGATCTGAGAAGATGTTTGATATGATTTCAATTTTCTTGAATTTGTTAAGGTTTGTTTGGTTTCCTACCATTAGTCTATCTTTGAAAATAATAGATATGTGTTTGAAAAGAATGTATAATTTGATTCTTAGTGGTGAAATGTTCAGCAAATATCAATTAGGTACATTCCATCTATTGCATTGTTCAATGCCACAATACCCTTGTTGATTCTTTGTTGGAAGACCTATCCTTTGTTGACAGTGGGGCATTAAAATTTGCTATGAACTGTGCTGCCATCAATATCTTTCTTGAAGTCCTCCAAGATTTTCCTTATATATTTAGGTGGTCCTAAGTATGGTGCATATATATTTACAAGGGTTATATCCTCTTGTTGGAAAACTCCCTTAAGTATTATATAGTGGTCTTTGTCTCTTACTATGGCCTTTGTTCTGAAATGTATTTTCTATGATATAAGTATTGTTACCCCAGCTTTTCTTTCTTTTTTCTTTTGTCCATTTGTTAGGAATATTTTTTTTCCATCCCTTCACTTTCAGCCTGTGTATATCTTTTGTTCTGAGGTAGGTTTCTTGTAGACAGAAAATAGTAGATTGTGTTTTCTTATCCACTCAGCTACTCTATGCCTTCTGAAGGGGGCATTTATTCTGTTTACATTTAAGGTTATTCTTGATAGGTACTTGTTTTTTTCCCCTTGTACCTGTGTCTCCCCCCTCATCTGTCTCCCTTTCTTCTTTTTAAAGCAGTCCCCTTAGCATCTCATGCAATGTGACTTGGTAGAGTTGTACTCTTTTATCCTTCTTTTGTCAGAGAAACTCTTTATTTCACCTTGCATTTTAAATGAGAGTCTTACTGGATAGAATAATCTTGGTTTCAGGTCCTTGCTTTTCATTACTTGGAATATTTCATGCCAATCTCTTCTGGCTGGTAATGTTTCTGTTGAGAAATTAGATGATAACCTCATTGGAGTTCCTTGTATGTTACTAGCTGTTTCTCCGTAGCTGCCTTTAAGATTTTTTTTTTTTTTGTCTTTAAGTTTTACCATTTTAATTATAATGTGTCTTGGAGTAGTCCTCTTTGTGTTCATCTTAATTGGGACCCTCTGTGCTTCCTGAACTTACGTGGCTTTTTTTCCTCACCAAGTTAAGGAAGTTTTCTGTCATTACTCAAACATGTTTTTAATCCCTTGCTCTTTTTCTTCTTGTGATATCCCTATGATGCAAATGTTGTTACTTTTCATATTTCCTGAAGTTCCCTTAAACTATTCTCATTCTTTTAGAGTCTTTTTCTGTTTTGTCACTCTGACTGGATGCTTTTTCTACTTTGTCTATTCAGTCCTCTGGTTCATCTAGCCTGCTGTTAATTGCTTCTAGTGGATTCTTCATTTCGCGTATCATATTCTTCATTTCCTCTTGGTTCTTATTCATAGTCCATGTCTTTTTCATGCTGATGTAGTTCTTACTATACCTTGTAATTCCAGTAACATTCCTTTTAGTTCTCACTGAGTTCTTTGAACATACTTGTAACCATTATTTTGAATTCTATGTCTGAGAGATTGCTTGCCTCAATTCTTTTAACTCTTTTTCTAGTTATTCCTCTTTTCCTTTCAGTTGGACGTTGTTTCATTTTCTCCCCATTGTAGGTGACTCATTTTGTTTGTGTCTGTGTCTCAGATTGCTCTGCTTTGATGTTCTCTTTGTAGGTGGTCTTCTATGGTAGGAGTTCTATGGAACTTAGTGGTGCAACTTCTTTGATGTCCTGATTTGGATGCTCTAGGGATGCCTTTTATTCAGTTTATGTGGGCTCTCTTGTTGTATTTGGACTTTGATTTGATGGCTCATTCATTGGTGGATTCTCCCCTCTGACTGGCTGACTGAGATACATAACCCCCACCATGTCTAATATTACAAACTCAAATAAGCAAGGGCAGGAGGAAGGCAAGATGGAGTAAGACAGGGGGAGAGTAACCTATGAGATTTGAAATAAGAATATAGTGAACAAGTAGGCATAAAATTGAAGAAAATAGCAATAACCATATATCCATACCAAACCAGCAATGATTAATAAAGGTAGAAAGAAAATAAAAATATTAGAAGAATGGAAAAAATAATGCGAGCTGACTAAAGGAAATAAAAATGACTTTGAGAATATATAGGGGGAGTGATAATGAGATTAAGGAATAGGAACAAGGAGTAGAACAAAGGAAAATAAAATTTGAAATGAAAATAAGAAAGGGAAGGAAGAAGGCAAATGGTGTAAGACAAAGGAAGGATAAAAGGTGAGGTTTGAAATAAAAATAAAGTAAGAAATATAAAAATGTAAATAAAAAGAATAAAAAATAAGAGAAAATATAGGAAATTAGTTGAAATATGATTGAAGAAAAAGAAAAAATGTTAAAAAGCTATTGAGAGAAAATATAATGCAAATACTGAAGAATAAGGAGATGGAATTTGTCTCAGCAGAGTTTGGTGTTAGCCTTCCATCTTTTCCTTCTGTTTCTGCCTCTGGCTTTTTATCAGCTCAAGGTCCAGGGGTGGGTCATCCAACTTCTGGCAGCACCACATATACCACATTTACCTGCCTCTAGAAGGGGCTTCTATTGTGATAGGAAAGTGGGACCCCTAGGTCTCCCCTGGGAGTCACCTGTCCAGTCTTCTGGGAAGACTGTGGGTGCATTCCCCTGTCCCTGAACCACCCATCTTGTCTGTCCTAACTTATTTCCAATAATGTATAGTTTGTGATGAACTACCTGTCTGTTTCAAGGGTGGGGCCAACCTGTGTAAGAGGGTCTGCTCTTTCCTGCTTGGTGCTGATGGCAGCTCTGTGTGAGAGTCAAAGCTGGGCAGATCCCTGATTACCCCTTGCTGCACCCATTTTTGGTCTCCTGAGCTCACTGGCCTTAGTGGAATAGGGACCTAGGAACCAGTACATTTTGTCTCCCTGAGAGAAGTTCAAAATGGGCCCTTTTTGAGTTTTTCTTCCTGTCTTTCTTCTCAAGATATGCACCCTGCAGGGGATTCTTGAGCCTGTCCTGACTGTTCTGCAGAGCTTCCCTATTGGTTGGATATGGTGCTTACAATCCTGTGTGAAATTGGAGCTCCCAGAGGTTTGAACTCTGTGGGGGAAGGGCATTCTGCCTGGCTCTAAATAATATCAAGTGCTAAACTCTTGCCTGTCTCATTTCCAAGCCACTGTCCTGGCAGTGGACACAGTCCCAAACTCTCTGTTGTGCATAGCTTCCAGCTTGCTAGCAATGCTGGGCTGGGCTAGGGCCCAGAAACCCCTTTGCTGTGCAACTTTCTGATTTCCCTACCCAGCTGTATTCAGTGGGTTCAGCCTGCACTTTCAGCCTTGTCTCTTTGCTGGCGGGACAGGTGAACATATGGAATCCCTGCCCAGTGCACTTCAGCTCCCCTTTTAAAAAGTTTTTTTCTGTGGCACCTCCACTGCAGTACCAAGTCACTACCCAATTCTCCACACACATCACCTCTCCAAAAAGCCAAAAGTCTCTCATGGCTGCGGCCTGCCTGTGCCCAGTCCACGTGCAGCCCCTGATCATTTTGGGAGATAGAGTCTCTGTCTCTCTCTGTAATTCTCTCTGTTGCCTTTTGGCACTGCAGCTATGGATGTGCTGCTCACTGTGTGTGTGTAGCCTGGATATTCCTGACTCTGTGTATCCTTCCAAGTCACTCCCAGCTAGGGTCTGGGCATTCCCTGTGTAGGACTGGGCCCTCTGCCCTGGGAGGGGAGGGAGCCACAAAACTGCAATCCCTGACTTGTTTCTCTGTTGCTGTAGGCACCACTTAAGGGGTATTTCCCCTTTGATTTATAAAATCTCCTTACCACCCATTGTGAAATGTCTTCTGTACTCCTTGACTTGAAAACTTCATATCGGCTAAGACTCTGTTGATTGTTCACATTATTTGTGGTAAGACCAGCTAAGAATCTGAGTTGGGGGCAAGAGCAAGTTGACTCAGCTTCCACTACTTGTCTGCCTCTTTCTCCTCTCACATATGACACTTCATTCTTTAGGTGACAGTATAAGGTGGACACTTAAAATCTTTGGCAATAAGTTCAATGTGGAAACAAAAAAAATCCCAGCCTCTGGGCATTACTGACACATATGTTTATTATATGTCATCATTGTTAATGAAACAAAGGTAAAATATAGATCATACTTCTACAAAGAAGTACTTACATTATTTTTAAAAACAGAATACATATTAATTTTATCAGAAAATATTTTAAATATATAATACAGGTTTCTTTCTAACCTTTGACTGATAGAAAATTACCATGTTACATAAATTGTTTAGTTATTAAAAAGACATAAAATTTCCCACAAGTTTTACAAAATGAATATAACACATAAAAATATGACAGAAAAGTAATGGAAATGTTTTACTGATAAACCATTATAAAAATCTTTTTTAAAGTAAATACTTTTGAATTGTATTGTTATTCAACTACAGTTTCCTGCCTTTACCCCTCACCCCTCCCTACCACCAAGCCATCCCCACCTTCCTCCCCTGTTTCCATGCCCCCCTTATTTTTATCCATGTGTCCTTTATAGTGGTTCCTGTAAATCCTTCACCCTTTTCCCCCCATTATCTCCTTCCCTCTCTCCTCTGGTTACTGTCAGTTTATTTCTTAATTTCAATGTCTTTGTTTATATTTTGCTGGCTTGTTTGTTTTGTTGATTAGGCTCCAGTTAAAGGTGAAATCATATGATATTTGTCTTTCACTGCCTCCATTATAAAAACCTTGAACATGATAAGTCAAAACTAGCAATATATTAAAACAACTACACCAATCCATGTAGTGTTCATGCCAGTATTATTTAGATGTATAAAAACAAAGTAGCTATTACTTTTATTTAATAGATGATAGATGAAAATACTGATAGATGAAAATATCAGTAACAGTAGGAAAATATTACAGACAGGCCTCAGTATATAAAAGTATATATGCGTGCATTGTAGAGGCATACAAATACAGAATTTATACAATACAATTTAATATTTTACTAAATTTAAAGGAAGAAGCTTAAATGGAAGAATACTTTAATTCAGGTTGGTATGTTTCCTCTGCAGAAATATGTTTCTAAAGTTCAATATGGAAGAAAATTGTCATGTAAAAGAAAAGAATAATAAAAAAATTAAGAATTTGGAATCATTTAAAATTAATTATTTATACTTTAGAAAATATCTGTTGAAGTTCAGCTATGAAAGGAACTGGCTAAATTATCTAACATATATTTAATACAAATTATTAATATTAATTTAATATTAATATTGCTCATTAGTTCCATATATATCTCCCATCCCCATTTTTGTCAGTGTCCACCAAGGACCACCAGAAACACACCTGTAACAAGCAAATTTGAACTTATAACTTGTTGCAGGATGGGGAATGTACACTATGGGGAAACATGGGTGTCTTGGTAAAAGGTTATGGGGAGGTGCTTGTTATAGTATTAGAGCTTGGTTTAGGTGATTTGGGCTTTATTAGGAGTTTTTGCTGGATTGGGTCCTGTATGAAAGAGGAGTAATTCTATGACTAATGTAGGAGGCAAAAGGAAAGTTGTAACTGATGAAAGAATCAGCAATCACTAAACTAATGTTAGTCAAGAGAAGATGCTTGATTATTTCTGTGGTTTTCACTGAGTTCCAGTTTTTGTCTATTGAGACACAATTATACAATGCTGTTTTGACACGGGATCATTTCAAATTATTTTGGCATGTGTGAAGTTGTTTAAGTGGGAACATTGTAGCCTAGCTGTTAGTGCCAGCTGTCAAGGCTTGTTTCCACCCCGCCCTGACCCATATTCTGTATTGTGGAAGAGTTGTTCTCAAAGTGAAAACACGGGACATCAGCTTCATCTTGGAACTTGTCAGAAATGTAATTTCTCAAGCCCAACCCCCAGCCATACTGAATCAGAAACTCTGTGGGTGGATCCAAGCAATCTTCATTTTAACAAGCCCTCTGTAGAAGTGATCCTCATGAAAACTAACATTTGAGGACCACTAATGAAGTGGCTTTCTATCCTGATTTTGCATTAGAATCATGTAGGTGATGAGGACTTTAAAATCCTACCGATGGCCAGGACCAACCCTTGCCCAATTATAATCAGAATGTCTGGCATGGGCCTATGGTTTGGTAATTTGTAAAGTTCATTGGCTATTCAAATGTGCAGTTAAGTTAGAGAATCTCTGTTCTAGTGTATTTGGGAAATGGGAAAAATCTATATTTTCTTCCTCATTCACCCACAGTGCTATTGCATCCCTTTAGGGAATAATTTTGAAATATCAGTTAAATTTGAAAATGCACATAACATGCAACTGAGCAATTCTATTTTGAAATATAACCTATAGAAAATATCTTACATGTGCACAAAGTAATTGAACAAGGATGTTTGCTTCATCACTGTTTGCAGTTGGGAAGAATAAATATAATAGTGTTCATAGCTAAGGGATAGATAAATTGTAGGGTATTTACAAAATGCTACTCAAACTTGTGTTTAAAATAAACTATATAAACTATACCAATATAAGTTACTAGAATGATGGGAAGACAGAACAACTTGATAAATATTACACATAATTTTAGTAAATCTTAAAAACACACTAAACAATTTCACACATTAAATTATCTAATTTTAGGCACAAGGTATTGTATAGTTCAAACTTAAAAGTGAACAACAAAAACATTTTGTACAAAATCAACAGGGGAGTTACTCCTTTGAGAAATAAGATAGAGATAGAATTCCTAAAGGTTTAGAAATATCTGTACTATTTTATTTCTTTAAAGAATGAGTGAAGCAAATATAATAAAACATGCTATTTTATTTTTTCACTTTGATTTATTTATTTTATTTTATTTTTAAAATTTTATTTATTTTTTATTGTTTTTCAAGTACAGTTAGTTGTCTCCATTATCCCCATCCCCTCCCCCCTGCCCTACACATTCCCACCTCCCACCCTCAATCCTGCCCCACTTTGGCTTTGTCCATGGGTCCTTTATACATGTTCCTTGACTACCCTTCCCCTTCTTTCCCTCATTATCCTCCTCCCTCCTCCCCTCTGGTTACTATCATTCTGTTCTTTACTCCAATGTCTCTGTTAATATTTTGCTTGCTTATTTGTTTTGTTGATCAAGTTCCACTTACAAGGTGAGATCATATGGTATTTGTCTTTCACCACCTGGCTTATCTCATTTGGCATGATGCTCTCCAGATCCATCATGCTGTTGTGAAGGGTTGGAGTGAGTTCTTTCTTTATGCTATGTAGTATTCCATTGTGTAAATACATCACTGTTTTTTGATCCACTCATTTAAAGATGGGCATTTAGGTTGCTTCCAGCACTTAACTATTATAAATTATGCTGCTATGAACATTGGGGTGCATAGGTTTTTTTGAATTGGTGTTTCAGGGTTCTTTGGGTATAATCCCAGCAATGGAATTGCTGGGTTAAAAGGCAGTTTCATTTTTAGTTTTCTGAGGAAATTCCATGTTGTTTTCCACAGTGGCTGCACCAGTCTGCATTCCCACTGACAGTGCACTGGGGTTCCCTTTTCTCTACTACCTTGCCAGCACTTGTTGATGGTTGATTTGTTTATGATGGCCAACCTTACTGGTGTAAAGTGGTATCTCATTGTGGATTTAATTTGCATTTCTCTGATGGCTAATGATGCTGAGCATCCTTTCATATTTTTCTGGGCCCTCTCTTTGTCCTCCTTGGAGAAGTGTCTGTTCAGATCCTTTGACCATTTTTTTTAATTGGATTGCATGTCTTCCTGGAGTGGAGTTGTATGAGTTTTTTATATACTTTATAGATCAAACCCTTGTCCAAGGTATCATTGGCAAATATATTTTCCCACACAGTTGTTTCCCTTTTCATTTTGCTGATGTTTTCTTTAGCCATGCAGAAGCTTTTTATTTTGATGAAGTACCATTTGTTTATTCCTTCATGTCCCTTGCTCTAGGTGACATATTAGTGAAAATACTGCTGCATTGAATATCTGAAATTTTCCTGCCTATGTTCTTGTCTGAAACTTTTATGGTGTCATGACTTATATTTAAGTCGTTAATCCATCTTGAATTTATTTTTGTGTATGGTGTAAGTTGGTGGTCGAGTTTTATTTTTTTGCAGGTAGTTGTCCAGATCTCCCATCACCATTTTTTGAAGAGGCTATTTTTACTCCATTTTATGTGTTTATTCGCTTTGTCAAATCTTAATTGACCATAGACAGTTGAGTTTATTTCTGGGCTCTCTTTTCTGTTCCATTGATCTATGTGCCTGTTTTTATGCCAGTACCAGGCTATTTTGATTACTGTGGACATGTAATATCGTGTGACTTCAGGTATTGTGATCGCTCTTACTTTGTTCTTCTCTCTCAAAATTGCTGAACCTATTTGGGGTCCTTTATGGTTCCATATAAATTTTTGAAATGTTTGTTCTATATCTGTGAAATATGTCATTGGTATTTTAATAGGGATTGCATTAAATCTATAAATTTCTTTTGGTAATATGGAGATTTTGATTATGTTGATTCTTTCAATCCATGAACATAGTATATGCTTCCATTTATTTGTGTCTTCCTTAATTTATTTCTTCAGTGTTGTGTAGTTTTGTGAGTATATTTCCATTGCCTCCTTGGAAATGTTTATTCCTAGGTACTTTGTTTTTCTTGTTGTTATAGCAGATGGGATTTTCCCCTTGATTTGTGTTTCTTATATTCCATTGTTGTTGTACAAAAATGCCTTTAATTCCTGAATATTGACACTGTATCCTGCTGTTTCACCAAATTCATTTATTAGGTCAAGCAGTTTTTTGATGGACTCTTTGGGTTTTCTATTGTATTACCATGTCATCTGCAAACAGTGACAGCTTTACCTCCTCCTTTCCCATTTGGATGCCTTTTATTTCTTTTTCTAGACTGATTGCTGTGGCTAGGACTTCCAATACTATGTTGAATAGAAGTAGTGAAAGGGGACATCCTTGTCTTGTTCTGCTCTTAGTGGGAAAGCTTTTAGTTCTGCCCATTGAGTATGATGTTGGCTGTAGGTTTCTTGTATATGGCCTTTTTCATGTTGAGGTATGCTCCCTCTACTCCCACTTTACTTAGTGTTTTTATCATAAATGGGTGCTGTGCTTTACAAAATGTCTTTTCATTTGTTGATATGATCATATAATCTTTATCTTTCCTTTTGTTTATGTTATGTGTTATGTTTATTTATTTGTAAATATTGTGCCATCCTTGCATCCCTGGGATGAATCCCACTTGAGCATGGTGTATGATCTTAATGTATTCCTAAATGCAATTTGCCAATATTTTGTTGAAGATTTTAGCATCTACGTTCATCAGCAATATTGGCCTAGAGTTTTCTTTCTTCATTGTGTTTTCATCTGGTTTTGGGATTAGGATGATGCCAGCTTCATAAAAAGAGTGTGGGATTCTTCCTTCTTCTTGGAATTTTGGAATAATTTGAGAAGGATGAGGGTTAGTTTTTCCTTAAATGCTTTGTAAAGTTCTCCTGTGAAACCATCCAGTCCAGGGATTTTGTGTGTCAGGAGTTTTTTTATTACTGCTTCAATTTCATGAGCTTTTATTGGTTTGCTCAAACTTTCTGCTTCTTCTTGATTCAGTTTTAGAAGATTATATTTTTCTAAAAATTTGTCCATTTCACCCAGGTTTCAAATTTCTTGACATATAGGTGTTCATAGTAATTTCTTATAATCCGTTGTATTTCTGTGGTATCAGTTGCAATCTCTCCTCTTTCATTTCTGATTTTATTTATTTGGGTCCTTCCTATTTTTTTCTTAATGAGTCTGCTTATTGCTTGTTGATTTTATCTATATTTAAAAAAAACAGCTCCTGGATTTATTGATTCTTTGATATTTTCTTTTAGTCCTATATGATTAAATTCTTCTGTGATCTTAGTTATTTCCTTCCTTCTACTTGCTCTCGGCTTTCTTTGTTGTTCTTCCAGTTCTTGTAGATTTAGGCTTAGGTTGTTTATTTCAAATGTTTATATCTTTTTTAGGCAGACCTGTATCACTATGAAATTCCCTCTCAGGACTGCCTTTGCTATGTCCCATAGGTTTTGGACTGTTGTGTGTTCTTTTGCATTTGTTTCCAGGCAGTTTTTGAATTCTTCCTTGATGTCATTATTAACCCATTCATTGCTTAATAGTATGTTATTCAATATCCATGAATTTGAGTGTTTTTTAGCTTCTTCCTTGAACTTGGTTTCTAGTCTCAGGCCCTTGTGGTCTGAGAAAATGCTTGATATGATTTCAATTTTCTTGAAATTTTTGAGGATTGTTTTGTGTCTTATCATATGGACTGTGTTTGAAAATGTTGCATGTGCATTTGAAAAAAAAAAGTGTACTTTGTTTCTCTGAGATGAAAGTTTCTCTATATATATCAGTTAAATCTATTTGATATAAGGTATTGTTCAATGCCAGAATATGCTTGTTGATATTTTGCTTGGAAGATCTGTCCATTTTTGACAGCGGGTATTAAAATCCCCTACTATAATTGTGTTGCTGTCTATATCTTTCTTGAAGTCCTGTAAGATTTTCTGTATATATTTGGGTGCTCCTATGATGTTGCATATATGTTTATAATGTTTATGTCTTCTTGATGGATTTTTCCCTTGAGTATTATGAAGTGTCCTGGGTCTCTTTTTATGGCCTTTGTTTTGAAGTCTGTTTTGTCTGATATAAGTATTGCTACCTTGGCTTTTCTTTCCTGCCCATTTGCTTCAAATATTTTTTCTATTCCTTTACTTTCAGTCTTTGTAGGTCTTTTGTTCTGAGGTAGTTCTCTTGTAGACAGTATGTGTGCGGGTCATGTTTTCTTATCCATTCAGCTATGCTATGTCTTTTGATTGGAGTATTTAATTCATTTACATTTAAGATTATTATTGATAGGTACTTATTCATTTCCCTCCCTTTGTACCTTTGTTCTTCTCTTTCTTACTCTGTTTCTTCCTTTTCTTAAAAAAGTCCCTTTAGCATATCTTGTAGTGCTGGTTTGGTGGAGGTGTATTCTTTCAGCCTACTTTTGTCTGTGAAATTGCTTATTTCACCTTCAGTTTTAACTGAGAGCCTTGCTGGGTAGAGTAGTCTTGGTTGCAGGCCTTTGCTTTTCACTACTTGGAATATTTCTTACCATTGCCTTCTGGAGTGTAGTCTTTCTTTCGAGAAATAAGCTGTTAGCCAATCGGAGCTCCCTTGTATGTTACTTCTTGTTTCTCCCTCTGCTTTTAAGACTCTGTCTTTGGCTCTAAAACTTGGCACTTTAATTATGATGTGTCTTAGAGTAGGCCTCTTTGGGTTCATCTTGATAGGGACCCTCTGTGCTTCCTGAACTTTGTGTGGCTTTTTCCCTCTTTAGGTTCTGGAAGTTTTCTGTCATTATTTTTCAAACAGAGTTTTTATCCTTTGCTCTTTTTCTTCTCCTTATGGTATTCCTATGATATGAATGTTGCTGCATTTCATGTTGCCTTGCAGTTCTCTTAAGCTATCTTCTTATCTTTTGAGTCTTTTTCTGTGTGTCTGTTTTACCTGGGTGTTTCTTTCTACCTTGCCTTCCAGCTCACTAATTTGATCTTCTGCTTCATCCAGGCTGCTTGTAATTACTTCTAGTATATTTTTTTATTTCAGAAAGTTGTATTCTTCCATTCTTCTTGGTTCTTGTGTATACTTTCTACTTATTTTTTCATACTGTTGTAGTCCCCACTTAATTCCTTATAGTTGTCTGTGAGTTCCTTGAGCATCCTTGTCACCATTTTTTTGAATTTTGTATCTGATAGTTTGCTTGCCTCCATTTCATTTAGCTCTTTTAGTGGGGACTCTTCCATTTCTTTTGATTGTGTGTTCTTTCTTTGTCTTCCTATTTTAGGTGACCCTTTTTGTTTGTTTCTGTGATTCCCAGTGCTCTGCTTTGCCAGCTGTCTTCATAGGGTGAACTTCTATGATAGGAGTTCTGTAGAACTCAGTGGTATGGTCTCTTTGATCTCCTTGTCTGGATGCTCTAGGGTTTCCATTTCTTTCATTTGTGTGGACTCTCTTATTGTATTTGGTCTGTAGCTTGTTGGTGGGTCCTTTGTTGGTGAGTTCTCACCTCCAGCAGGTTAACCAGTACTTACAACTCCCACCTTGTCTTGTATGTGATCAGGAGCAGGGTGAAGGAGAAATGGAGTAAGACAGTGGGAGAGTATTCTATGGGATTTAAGGTACTAACAAGTAAAGAACACATAGGAGGTCCTTTGGAGAAGTACAGCAATAACTGTGATATTTCACCCAACCAGCCACTTTTTATAAAAGGTGAAAGAGGTGAGACTCTTTTAGAAGGGAAAAAGAACATGAGCTGAATTGAGAAAGCAGAATGCTTATGTATGGTTAGAGGGTGAGACACAGTGAGAGTAAGGGATAGAAACTTGACATAGTGTGTGAGAGTATAAAATTAACCACAATGGTAATTAAGCTCAAGGAGATGGCAGAATGGATTAAGAATAGGGTAGGGTGCTGTGTGGGATTTCAAATAACAATAATATACATGGAAATATATAATATGAATGAAAAGAATAAAAAGTAAAGTATGAAGAGTAGTGTGTTATTGGAATATGAGAAGTGAAAGAAGGAAAACAAAAGTGCAATATGAAGGGGAGAGTAAAGAAAACCAATCAGCTAATGAAGTCAAACAAACAAAACCAAAAAAAAGCTGAACAGGAAGAAGAGAAATAAAAATATTAATAAAATAAAAAACTAATGTGCAAGTTCTGAAGGATAGTGAAGTGAAATTTGTCTCAGCTGTTGGTGTTAGCCTTTTGTCTTCTTCCCGGGTCTGTCTTTGTTTGGTCTTTCCGCAGCTGCAGGTCTTGTTGTCTTACACTTGGGAAAAAGAAAAAACATCTTGCTGACTTTATACCTGCCAAGTGGGTTTTGCTGTTTTCCCAGATGCTGCAGGCAGGGAGGAGCTGGGCTCCATTGTTTTTTGTTTTTCTTTCTCTTTTCCCTTTTCTGTCTTTCCTCAAGGATGGGGGCTTGGTCTGGGCTATGATATTCACAAGTGTCCAGTTTCAGGCCCACACACTCAGAGCATTCATTGTGCAGCTCACACTGTCCACTGTGTATACACACCAGGCTGGCGCCTCTAATCCACCTTGTTGTGCAACCCTTTGATTAGTCCATGAGGTGCAGTGAGTGGGAGCCAATTGCATGTCCTCCTCCCCTTTGTTGGCCTGGGCTTGTGCATGCTCAAAGTCTCTTTGGGGCAGTTTAGTTCCCGTATTGAATTAAGGATCTCTGGGCACTGCTACCTCTCTGAGCCCTGGTAACCCACTTTCATCAGTCCGTGAGGTACCCTGAGTGGGAGCAAATCATGCCCTCCCTCCTCCCTCTTTGCTGACCTGACTGCTTAGTGTGAGAGGTTCTTGCACAAAGGCTGAGAGTGGTTTTTTCTTTTTCTTTTTTCTTATTGAGTGAATTAACCTGGTTTACAACAGGATGTTTCAATCAAGCACCCGGCTTTCCACACAGACCAACTCTCTAGCCAATCCAGAGACTATCTGGGTCACAGCTACTCATGGCGCTTCTCTTATCCCATTGCCAGGAGTCACCCAGCACCTCAATTTCTCTGGTACTGTTCCAGGCCTCAACCACAGTCCCAGCAGGGATACTTGGCACACTGTGTATCTCTTTCTGTGTCTTTATCCCTACCAGCAACTTTAAGTATCCAAGTCTCTTCTGGCGCGGGTCTGCGAACTCGCTGCCTTAGGATGGGGGCAGCTGCAAAGTCACAATCACTGACCTGGCTCTCCTCCAAAGTTGTCACAGCAGCCATGGTCTCTGGGGCAGGGCCCAGGGATCCTACCATTGGCCCACGATATCTCCTTACCATCTGTTTTTAAACGTCCTCTGCGACCTTTGGCTTCCAATTTCATATCAGCAGGAATTCTGTTCCTTGGAAGATTGGCTAGGTGTCCGAATTGTGTACACAAGCAAGTGGGTTCAGCTCTCACTTACCTCATCACCATATTCCCCATAAAGTGTGATATTTTAAAATTAGTCTAGAGATTGCCACTTGGAATTCCTGGACTCGTCCTCCTTCACTTCAGTGCTAATACCACCAAGTTTGCTGCATTTTTTAAAATAACGCCTTATAGTAACTCTGCATAGACTGTAAACGTGCATTTTACAAAACTTTTGGAATAAATAGATGGAATTTCAGGAAAAATGGAAACCAAATAAAACAAAATCTGGAAGCTGAATCTTAGATATAACTATTTCTATACTCCAACATCAGGAAAAAAAATGGCAGAATTCTCATACAGAGTGTTTTAATGGGTAACCCTTGGTGTCTCATCTAGATCCCCTTTATTTCCCTTTTCTGAGAACCTCTCTTCCCAATTTACGCTCCTTTTGTAGGAGAACCTCACCCTTGGATATGCACAAAACCACATCCCTCCAGCCATACTACTGACTGCCAAAATCCACAAGGCAGTGTTGAAGTGTGCTTGGTGTTTTAGGAATAGAATGTTTAGTGAGGACATTATAGCACTGAAAGACATATTAGATCAAATGGTCTTTACTGATATATACAGAACCTTCCACCCCAAAGAAGCAAAATATACATTCTTTTCAAATGCACATGGAATATTTTCAACAATAGATGACATGATAAGACACAAAACATACCTCAAAAAATTCAAGAGATTTGTAATCCTATCAAATATTTTCTTGGATCACAATGGCTTGAAACTAGAAAACAACCTTAAGGAAAAAACTAAAAAATATTCAAATACATGGAGACAGAATACCATGGTATTAAACTACTAATGGGTAAACAACAAGATTAAGAAAGAAATCAAAAAGTCCTTGGAAACAAATGAAAATGAACACAGAACAACCCAAAACCTATGGGACACAATGAAGGCAGTCCTGAGAGGGAAGTTCTTAGCAATATAGGCCTACCTAAAAAGGATAGAAAATTTTTAAATAAATGACCTAACCCTACATCTATAAGAACTAAAGGAAGAACAACAAACAAAGCAAAGAGTGAGTAGGAAGAAGGAAATAATCAAGATCAGAGCAGAATTAAATGACTAGGAGACTAAAAGAAAAATCCAAATGATTGATAAATCCAGGAGATGGTTCTCTGAAAAAATTCATATTTTTCATTGAATTCATTAGATTCATAGGAGAATTTCACCAAACATTTAGAGAAAAGCTAATCACAATTCTTCTCAAACTATTTCAAAAAATCTAAGAAGAAGGAAGACTCCCAATTTTTTTTTATGAGACAGTATTATCCTAATTCCAAAAACAGATGAAGACACAACAAAGAAAGAAAACTACAGGCCAATGTCTCTGGTGGATGTAGACACAAAATCCTCAGTAAAATATTGTCAAACCATATGCTGCAATGCATTTAAAAGATCATACAACATGATCAAGTGGGATTCATCCCAAGGATGCAAGAATGGTACAATATACTCACTCAATAGATGCTGAAAAAGCATTTGATAAAGTACAGCACCCATTTATGATAAAAACATTCAGCAAAGTGGTAGTAGAGGGAGCATACCTGAAAATAATAAAGGACATATATGAGAAAACTACAGTTAACATCATACTAAAATGGCAAAAACTAAAAGCTTTTTCCCTAAGATAAGGCACAAGACAATGGTGTCCAATTTTAACACTCTTATTCATTATAGTGATGGAAGTTCTAGCCATTAGTATTCAGACAAAAATAAATAAATAAAAGACATCCAAATTGGAAATGAGGATGCAAAACTGTCATTATTCATAGATGGCATGATAGTGCCTATAGTCTCCATCAAGAAACTACTTGACCTAATAAGTGAATTTGACAAAACAGCAGAATAAAAGCCAAAATTCAGAAATTGAAGGCATTTTTGGTACACCAACAATGAAATATCAGAAACAGAATTTAGGAAGAAAATCCCATTTACTATAGCAACAAGAAAAATTAAATACTTAGGAATAAACTTAATCATGGAGAAAGACCTGTACTCAGAATACTATACAACATTGAAAAAATAAATTAAGGAAGACACAAATGAATGGAAGCATATACTGTGTTCATGGATTGGAATAATTAATATATTTAAAATATCCATACTACCAAAAACAATCTACAGAGTCAACACAATCCCTATCAAGATACCAATAACGTATTTCACAGTTATAGAACAATATTTCAAAAAAAATTTATGGAACCAAGATGACCTAAAATAGCAGCAGCAATCTTGAGAAATAATTACAAAGTAGGAGAGATCACAATACCTGAAATCACACTGCATTACAAAGCCATTGTAATCAGAACTGTCTGGTACTGGTATATGAACAGATACATAGACCAATGAAACAGAATAGAGAGCACAGAATAAACCCATGTCAATACAGTCAGTTAATATTTGATAAAGTGGGTAGAAACATAAATGAAGTGAAAATAGCTTCTTCCATAAATAACGTTAGGAGATCTGGACAAGTACATGCAAAAAAAAAAAAAAAAAAAAAAAAAAAAAAAAAAAAAAAAAAAAAAAAAAAAAAAAAAAAAAAAAAAAAAAAAAAAAAAAAAAAAAAAAAAAAAAGAAAGAAAGAAACTTGACCACCGACTTACACCATCCAAAAAAATAAATTCAAGAAGGATACAAGTCTTAAATATAAGTCACAACACCATAAAAGTCCTAGAGGAAAACATAGGCAGGAGAATTTTTGATATCCCATGCAGCAATATTTTCACTGATACATTCCCTAGGGTAAGGGATATAAAAGAAAGAATAAACAAATGGGACCACATCAAACTAAAAAGCTTGTGCATGGCTAAAGAAAACAGCATTTAAATGAAAAGAGAACCAACTGTATGGGGAAACATATTTTCCAATGATACTTTGGACAAGGGTTTGGTCTCCAAAGTATATAAAGAACTCACACAACTCCATGCCAGAAAGACAAACAATCCAGTTAAAAATAGGTAAAAGATCTGAACGGATACTTCCATAGAGGACATATAGACAGCACATAGACACATGAAAAAATGCTCAACATCACTATCCATTAGTGAGATGGCAAATTAAAACCACAATGATGTACCACTTCACACCGGTGAGAATGGCCATCATAACTAAATCATCAAACAAGTACTGGTGAGGTTGTACCGAAAAGGGAACCCTAGTGCACTGTTTGTGGAAATGCAGACTGGTGGGGCCACTGTGGAAAACAGTATGGAATTTCCTCAAAAACTAAAGATGTAACTGCCTTTTGACCAGCGATTCCACTGTTGGGACTATACACTAAGGATCCCGAATCACCAATTCAAAAGAGCATAGGCACCTCGATGTTCATAGCAACGTAATTTACAATAGCCAAGTGCTGGAAATAGCCTAAGTCCCCATCAGTAAATGAATGGATCAAAAAACAGTGATACATTTACACAATGGAGTACTACACAGCAGAAAGAAGGAAGGAGCTCCTGCCCTTTGTGACAGCATGGATGGAGTTGGACAGCATTGTGCTAAGGAAAAAAAGCCAGGCGGTGAAAGACAAATACCATGTGATCTCACATGTAAGTGGAACCTAATCAACCAGACAAACAAGTGAACAAAATAGAACCAGAAAAATGGAAATAAAGAACAAACTGACAGTGACCAGAGGGGAGGGGATAGGGGGATAGTGGGGAAAAGAAGGGAAAGGGATAAGTTAAGGAATATGTGTAAAGGACTCAAGGACAAAGATGATGCTGGGGGAGGACTGAATGTGGGAGGTGGGGTGTGGGTAAGGCATAGGAGAGTAATGGGGGGAGAATGAGGACAACAATAACTGAACAAGAATAAAAAAATGACAAAAAGGGAAAAACAGCACAAGGAAATGAATGAAAAGAAAAAGTGTGATGGAGATGGGAAAGCATGCAAACATGTATACAAAGATCAGACTAAAAACTAGGACTGTATTTGTTCTATTCATTAAGTAACTATGACATTTAATTTACTATAATTACATGGATCTGTAAAAATCTATAGTTGTAGCATCTCTTGCTTTAAATTATGGAAGAGCCCATTTAGTTATCTCTTGATATCTAGATCTTGACTACTGAAACCTTAAATTTTATGCAGCAGTCTTTTAAACAATCTTTAGGCCCACTGTGATCTAGTAGAATTAAAAATTAAAGTTGAAATGTAATTTCTGGAACATTTCCTAACTCAGTAATATTCTAAGACCCAAATAAAATTTAATAGAAACAATATATGTTGGAGCAGTGGCAGTATTAAGCTAAACTCATTTTCTACAGAATAACATTGCAGAATTGAAATCAGTTTCAAGAGATGTTGAGAGAAGTAAAATTCCACTTGATAAATTTGTGACAAGACAAAGGATTTAGACAGCTGATTTCCTGCTTTTGCTTCAATGCGATTAGACTCTCAGATACACAAAATAGTACAAAAAAAAACCTCTGAAGGAACATTTATGTAAATGGGTTTTTTATTTCTATGATTGATTTATACTCAAAGCATGCATAGCCACGTGTTCTTAAGTAGCTGCTTTGGGAATAGTATAAATACAATTTTACTTATTGGGGAAGAGCAATTTGGGTTTTAATGGCTATCATCCATCCTTCTTTTTTTAAAATATACTCTTTAATAGTGGAAAAAAGAAGGAATCTCAGTGGTCCCTATAATAGTTAAATGTATTTATCCATGTTTTTATACTGAGGTGAATATCTTTTCAATTATATAGTTTTAATGACCTTTAAAATGGAATAATTTTTGCTTTTCAGGAAAATGGGGAAGAGAGGACACAAAGGTCCTAAATATTCCTCGTCCAGTTTCCCCCATTGTTACTATTTTACATTTCCATGGTACACTTTTAAAATCTGAGAAACTGACCTTGGTACATTACTTTTTAACTAAACTACAGGTTTAGTTTCAATTTACCAATTTTTCCATTATTGTTCCCTTTTTCTAGGACCCAATCTAGAGCATCACATTACATTTAGTTGTCAAGTTTCCTCAGCGTCTTCTGCTGAGAGGCAGTTTCTTAGTCTTCCTTTGTTTTTTATGACCTTGAGAGTCAAGAAGTACTAACCAAATATTCTGTAGAACATCTTCCAATTTGCAGTGTCTTCCTAATGATTAGACTGCGTTTATGGGTTTAGAGCTGAAATGCTTCTTACATTGCATAATATCAGAGGGCACATGATTTGTACCAGACGTTGCTGGGAACATTATGTTTTATCACTTGGTTGAGGATTTTTTGCCACATTCCTCCAAGGTGAAGCTGTCATGTCTCCCCTTACCTATCCTGTTCTTTGGAAGCAAGCTACTAAGTCAAGCCCATTCTAAAGGTGTGTGTACATTTGTGTGTGTGTAAAAAGCTCCAACCTCTGAAAGTGGGAGCATCTACATATATTAAATAGAATTTTTCTGCAAGAAATATTCATCTGTTCCCTACCATTTATTTATTTAATTATTATTTATATCAGTATGGACTCATGTACATTTGTTTTATACCTTGCATTAAAATTTGATGCTACATTATTTCTTTTGCCACTTATACTTTTTCGGTTTTGGCCAGTAGAGTCCTTTACATTTGGCTTCATTTTTATTATAACATGCCCTCAACGCTTTGTACTCAGAGGACTTTCTTACTTTCTAGGACTGTAAGATGATCAAAGGTCACCTTGTGTTTTGCCAGCTTTACCACTAGAACCAGCTATTTCTCCAAGAAACCTGGTTCCTTTTATTAGAGAATGGTTTTTAGAAACAAAGATCTGGACACTGGGCATGGTTGTTGCTGGAGAGTCATTTTAGCCTTATCTATAGACAGGATAAAAATATATGGAGGTATACACTCATGCACAGTATAACAACATTTCTGTCAGTGATGGACTTCATATATGATGGCAGTGTACCATACAGCATAGGTGTGTAGTAAGCTATACAATCCAGGTTTGTATAAGTATGTTCTGTGATGTTTGTACAATGTGAAAATGGCCTAACAGCACATTTCTCAGAACATAGCCCTGTTGTTAAGCAGCATGACTGAAAAAGTTACTTATAATTGTTTTTTGATATCTTTCCATCTGTCTATATGTTATGCTAAATATTTGTTTATTCTGTTGCCCCCGACTCTAATTTAGTACCACATGGTTTATTCTAACCTACTTTGTGTATTTATGTCTAACCTTTCTTTCCAAAAGGGAGAAATTTAGCTTTATTTTAACAATTTGATTTCAAGTTTTTTCTTGTATTTAATATTTTTAGACCATCTATAATTTGGATATTCATTATATAGAACATAAGGTTCATTAATTAATATGATAATCTTATCACATTTATCCTTTGAATTGTATCATATTCATATGTAGGCTTTTAATTTGAAATATTTTACCATTAATTTAAGTACCAGCTGTGCTTTGCATGAAAAGGAAGGAGTATGGCACGGGTCTAAAAATAATGTTGAGTGAACAATAAGACTTAATAAAATTATCCTCATATGAACTAGTTATTGAAACTGTAAATCAGTGATTCTCTGTCTCAGCTGCATATAGGAATTTCCTGAGGAGTTTTTTAAACATACTGATTCCTGGTTCTCACATTCAGAGGTTCTGATTTAATTTGTCTGGGGTGAAGAATGAGCATAAGGACTTTAAAATATCCCCAGGTGATTTTGATATGCAGCCAAGATTGAGCCAAGGTTCAGAAACTCTGCTGCACTTGGTCAGGTTAATGCTGATTAGAGTGTATTCTATGCTGTCTTATTTTCTGAATGGATTCGTTTCAAGCTGAGTAAACTGTGAAACAGTAATACAAGTTCGAGTTTGAACAATGGAGTGCATTGCATTGTTTTAGTAGGTGTGGTTCCTGAAGCACACTTGTTTCTGTTATAAAAGGGTTATCAAAAGTATGTGGTGATCTGTATCTGAAGAGTAGTGTGATACATTGCTTTTTATTATGAATTTTAAAACACAGACACTAAAATAAAATCTTTAAAATAAGGTGTAGCAGAAATTATAGTTCCATAAAATTATGGACATGTTTACCTAAACCAAAAAGCTCTCAAGCAATTTTAAAACATCCTTCTTTCATCAAACAAAAACAAAAACAAAAACAAAAACAAAAACAAAAACAAAAACAAAACAAAACAACCATAGACAACAGGGCCCAGTGTTATATATTGTCACCCTCCAATTTGTATGGTGAAGCCATAACCCCCATCATGACTGTATTTGGACATAGGATTGGAAGGAGGTATTTAAGGTTAAGTGACGTAATAAAATTGGGGCCCTTATCAATAGTATTGGTGTCTTTATAAGATGAGGAAGTGACACCAGGAGTGGACACATAAGATGAGGAAGTGACACCAGGAGTGGACACATACTATATATAAGGCTATATATACACACAGCAAAAAGGCAAATGGATGTCTGTAAGCCAAGGAGAGAGGCCTCTCAGAAACCAACTGTGTTAGCACCTTGATGTTAGTTTTCCACCCCTAGAACTGTGAGAAAGTAAATTCCTATTGTTTAAGTCAACCAATTTGTGATACTGTTATGGCAATCCTAGCAGACTAATACACCAAGCAATTTCATATCTCAGTATATAATCACTTAATACATACGTACATTTTTCAGGAATGTTAAAATATTTGTAATAGCTTTATTAATACTACACTCAAATTGGAAACATCCCAGATATCTAATCTTAAGTGTACAATTAAATAAGTTTGACACACACACATAGCTATATAACCCTTACCTTGTAAAAATAGATTATTTCCTTTTCACTGAAAAGTTTCTACATGTGCCTTTCTAGTTAATGCTTCATACTCAGAAAACCTCAGTTTTTATTTTTTATTTTTACTATGGATTGGTTTTACCTGTTCTGGGTCTTAATGTATATGATTATAAACACATGGAGACCGGAACTTCAAAGTAGTTTGCCAGGAAAAAAATGCTTCTAGTGTTTCAATAATACTGTTTTCAAAAAAATCAATATTTTGACAAAACATAGTCTATAGATACTCAACGTGTAAATCTAACTGAACATAAAAAATTAATACTTTTTTCATAGTTATTTATTTTTATACTTCGGGCACATCCTTACCTTGAAAGTGTAAGCATTTATCATGGATTATCTTATAAATCTTAGACATGCCTCCACAGTTCACTCTGAATTAAAATAATTTATCATTCTAGCATGAATCAGTGATGTACAGCAGGAAACAGAAAGTATTTGGAATTGATGATTTATTCTGTTTAATAATATTCATGCTGTACATATGTGGTTGATGTTTCCTGTGCTTCTAAGTGTTCCTTTGGGACAAATATTGATGTCCATGATATCTAAACTCAGTACATTTTAATGGTATTACCTAGGAGGCATTGATATGTTAGTGGATTTGCTGTGGTTCTTACAAAATTGGAAGAAAGATGGTATAATATTAAACTATTCATTTTTCCAACACAATTACTTTTTACAAGGTATACTTGTAAAGGCTTAGCTTTAAATTTTGACCAGTATCCAATTAAATAAGTCCTAATAATAAATAATAATAAAAATATAAATTTAGAGTGCCAGCTACTTTCTAGCTATATGCTAAAGGTCAGCGGTGTATTACAGGGCCCCACAGAAGTAAGGCCTGCTTGAGTGTGGCTGGTAGGGTAATAATATGGGTGTAATAATTTATAATTTTTATTTGAACATTTTACCTAAAATGTCATATGGTGTGCTTGAGTGTGGTTTGTTATGTTACAGAACTTCATGCTTATGATTGTGTAGTAAAAGATTTTGTAATAAATAGGGAGTGTTATTTGTGCCAGAGTCTGTATTTTACATTATGTTTAACTGAGGGGAAATAACTCTTTGATGGCTTTAATTTTTATAGCCTCACCAATGAACACTTTTCTCTAAAATACTGTATTTTCTATCTATATTCCTGAAGATTCAGGTTTATCACTGGGTCTTTAAAATAATTTTCAAGTCTGTGTAGGTACTTAAAATATAATAAATTTACTACGGTCACTTACAAATGTTATAGGATTTAATTGAATTACAGAGTCAATGATAAAACCATTCTTATGATATTTATAATTTATTCAGATTACTGTTCAGCAAATATTTGCTGTCCATTCTCCATTTGGCAAAGAGGGTTATGGAATACTGGAGCAAAGTTCAACCCCTTCACCCCATTGATGTCATTGACCATGTGACTCCTTTGGCTATGGAATGTCTATAGGTAGGATTTAAGCCACAGTTTTGAATGTGTTTGCAATATTCGGTTTGGCTCTGGTGCTCCAGTGACCCTCACCAAGCAGAGAATGACCACAGCAGCTGCTTTCCTTAAACCTTGGCCTCAGAAGAAAAACATGTAGAGTAGACCTAAGGTCAGCCCGCAGATTGAATACAAGTCCAGATAAACATATCCTGATATAGAGCCATGTAATTAGTCCCAGCCTTGATCAGCTGAATTGCAGTCAGCCTACTAGTCCAAGCATGTGAGATTTTGAGTTTAGTGGTGATGCAGCAGTAATTGGCTAATTATGATCTTAAAGCTGGTTAATAACTAGTTTTCAAGTGGGAGATACAGAGGCAAAATACCCGACCAAGATGGAGGTATAGGTAGATACACTTTACCTCCTTGCACAACCAAAAGAAGGATGACACTAACAAATTTAAAAGCAAAAAATAACCAGAACTGTCAGAAAATTGAACTGTATGGAAGTCTGACAGCTAAGGAGTTAAAGAAGAAACATTCATTCAGACTTATAGGAGGGGCTGAGACCAGCAGTTTCAAGGGCTGGAAAGGACACGTGGCAAGGTGGTAGATGGAGGACCAAGTCAGGCAAAGTGACAGCTGGCAGAGCGGGTGGTCCCATATTTGCATGTGGATAAACTGGGAGGAACAACTGGGTAATGAGACAGATCTCACAACCCAGGTTTCCAATGCAGGGAAATAAAGCCTCAAAACTTCTGACTGAAAAAAACCTATGGAGGTTGTGGCAATGGGAGAAACTTCCAGCCTCCCTGGAGAGTTCATTGCAGATACCACCGGGGCCTTGAACTTACACAAAACTACCCACCTGCGAATCAGTACCAGAAGGGCCCAACTTGCTTGTCATTACAGAGGAAGTGATTGAAAGCCAGGCAAGAGCCCAGCAAGCTGTATTGTTCCCTCTTGAACCCCTCTCCCACATACAGCACCACAGTGCAGCAATGTGGGTAGCCCTGCCCTGGGGAACAGTTAAGGCTCCACCCCTTACTAGGTAACAGGTGCACTGAGACAAAAAAGTATGGCACAAATGAAAGAACAGATCAAAGCTCCAGAAAAAATATAACTAAGTAATGAAGAGATAGCCAACCTATCAGATGCATAGTTCAAAACACTGGTAATCAGGATGCTCACAGAAATGGTTGAGTATAGTCACAAAATAGAGGAAAAAGTGAAAGCTATGAAAAGTGAAACAAAGGGAACTAACAGTGAAGGGAAGGAAACTGGGACTCAGATCAACAGTTTGGACCAGAAGGAAGAAATAAACATTCAACCAGAACAGAATGAAGAAACAAGAATTCAACAAAACGAGGAGGGGCTTAGGAACCTTCAGGACAACTTTAAGCATTCCAACATCCAAATCATAGGCATTCCAGAAGGAGAAGAGGAAGAGCAAGAAATCAAAAACTTATTTGAAAACATAATGAAGGAGAACTTCCCCAATCTAGCAAAGGAAATAGACCTCCAGGAAGTCCAGGAAGCTCAGAGAGTCCCAAAGAAGTTGAACCCAAGGGAGCATACAACAAAGCTCATTATAATTACATTATCCAAGATTAAAGATAAGAAGAGAATCTTAAAAGCAGCAAGAGAAAAGGATACAGTTACCTACAAGGGAGTTCCCATCAGACTGTCAGCTGATTTCTCAAAAGAAACCTTGCAGGCAAGAGGTTGGAAAGCAGTATTCAAAGTCATGAAAGGCAAGGCTGTACACCCAAGATTACTCTATCCAGCAAAGCTATCATTTAGAATGGAAGGGCAGATAAAGTGCTTCCCAGATAAGGTCAAGTTAAAGGAGTTCATCATCACCAAGCCTTTATTATATGAAATGTTAAAAGGACTTATCTAAGAAATAGAACATGATCAAAAATAAGAACAGTAAAATGACAACAAACCTACAACTCTCAATAACCAAACTTAAACTTACCAAAAACAAAAACAAAAATGAACTAAGCAAACAACTAGAACAGGAACAATTCACAGAAATAGAGATCACATGGAGGGTTAGCAGTAGGAGAGGGTGGAAAGAATGGGCAAAAAGGCACAGGAAATTGAAAGCATAAATGGTAGGTACAAAATGTACAAGGGGAGGTTAAGAATAGTAGGGGAAATAGAAAAGCCAAAAAACTTATGTGGGTGACTCATGGACATGAACTGAGGTGGGGGAATGATAGTGGGGGGAGGTACAGGGCAGAGGGGAATGAAAGGTAGGAAAAAATGGGACAACTAGCATAATCAATAAAATATATTTTTTTAAAAATAAGCAAAATAGGACATGATCCTTTTGCTTTAAATGTTTATAATCTATTTGGAGAGGTATGTGAAAAACACAAGACACTGTGGTGAGGAAAACAAGGTTATTGATAAACATAGCATTAATTATAAGAGAATAGAGATCAGTTTATTTGTCAGGTGACAATTCATTAACAAAAAGGCCTTGATAAATTAAGTAAATAGACTGTTTTAGTTATATATGCTGCATAATTGAACTTCCTAAAACTTAGTGGCTTAAAAATAGAATTTATTGTTATCTTTCAAGTGTGTTAATGTGGCCCAGATGACCATTTCTCATTTGGGTCTCTCATGTGGCCACACTTTAATGTCTACTGGTGCTGTCATCATCTGAAGGCTTATGGCATCATTGCCGGATGTGTGAAAGGTTGCTATATTTACTTGATTCTGACTCTAAGCTGAGACTTCAGTGGGGCAGTCCATAGTTTCTTCCATATATTTTTATACAGCCTGGGCATCAAACAATATGGTGGCTGAGTCTTGGGTTTCATCCCAAGAGCAAGCATTTCAAAAGACCCAGGCAGATACTCCAAAGCTTTCTACCACCTAGCCTCAACACTTTCAGAATACTGCTATTACCACATTATTTTCATCAAGGAAGTTACTCAAATCAGGCCAGATTCCAGGTAATGGGACGTAGATCTCGACTCTTCATGTGGGAAGTAGCAACTACAAAGGGAAGGAAAGAAACTGAGGTGGCCATCTTGGGAATGTATTTACCAAAAGCTTTATCTGACTCAACTTAGATAAACAGCTTTATCTACAGAGTGCCCATATAATTTGTTTTCCACATCACAACATGTTTAAGAGTAAAATGGACAGTAAATATGAAAGCAGTGGAACTTCTCATAAGTGTTGGGACTTCTATCAGTGTGTCTTACTAAGCTATTATGCATTAATGTTTAGCTCATCCTTTTATATTCTGTTTTGTGATGCTGGGGTTGTGATTCAGCTAACCACATTTCTCCTTGACCAGATGAATCACTCTTAAACTCTACCAAGAAGAGGCATTACAGGGAGTCCCAAAGGCAGGTGGAGGGAGAAGAGACTTCTCCCTTCCTACTCATATTATTTTTAAAAATATTTTATTTATTTATTTTTAGAGAGAGGGGAAGGGAGGGGCAAAGAAAGGGAGAGAAACGTCAATGTGTGGTTGCCTCTAATGCACCCCGCCCCCCACTGGGGACCTGTCCCACAACCAGGCATGTGCTCCTACTGGGAATGAACCAGCCACCCCTTGCTTCACAGGCCAGCATGCAATCCGCTGAGCCACAGCAGCCAGGGTGCTACTCATATTAACTCAGCAGAGTCTCAGTAGGGGCAGTAGGTTCCAGTTCCCAAGTTTGATTTTTCCATCTTCCCCAAACCAGACTCAGTGCACTCCTTTAGATATGTCAACATCAACAGAGGGCACCTCCACTTCAGAGATATGAGACTCCATTAATCTTCTGGATTCTAATAACACCAATCTCTTCCCTTTGTTCTTTCTTCCCTAAAGATGTGAGCTATTCTTGATAGTGCTTCAATACCTGTTTAGCCAGTTTCATACATTAAATTCACTGTCAAAAGAGGGCGTAGTTTTTGCTTTTCTATTTTCCTGACTTTGATTGATATCATTATCTTATATGCCTGGCTTTTTTCCTGGATTGAATACATCATATTAATCCAAAAGTTTTACTAAGTAATCAATTTACATTGGCCATATTTTGGACACTAAAAGATATAAATGACAAGTGTTGAGCCCACAGAAAATAATTTTGTTACTACTGTAGTATAATTCATTTAGTTATTGTTAAATATTGAAAAATATCTCTAAATTACTCTGTCAATTGATTTTATAATGTATATGCCACTGGTTTCTTAAATATACAACAAACTGCCTATATTATAAAGTAATCACTTACTAATATGTGTATAAACATGGCACTATGCTATCATGTATATAAAATCATTTTTATTCTCTTATTAGCATACAGTAAAAGATTTTTAATACAGTACGCTGATGTATAATTTATAAGAGAATCAGAATGCATCAGCCCAAATCCCAAGAATAGCAAGCAGATATAAAGCTGGCAAATAGGCTTTAGGAATTTATGTTCCACGTGGAAATCTCTTAGTAGGTAATATCAGTTATTCAAATGAACATATGATCTAAGCAATGGATGTATTCTCTTGTACAGTTAATTATTTGTCTTTTGATAACCAAGGCAAAATATAAGAAGAACTCTTAGTATTACCACTTAAAAACACCTTAAAGATTAAATTTATGTACGTACTCTTTGAAAAACATTAGAAATGCAGCACCTTCTTTATTCTCCAAAAATTATTAGTAGTACAGCTGATTTGCCTAGTGTGAAATCCATAAATTGTAATGGCAGAAATTTTCCTCTCAAATTTTACTTTGATGTTAGCTTTTGATTTGTGTTTTGTTTTATCTGTTCTAAGCAGAACAAGGAGACATGCTGAGCCAGGTGGGCTGCAGGACTCCCTTTGTCAGAGAGGACACCAGAGTTTATGCCATCATTCTCTGCTTTGACAGAGCCAGAATAGCACTGCAGATGCATGACAAACATATGTTTTAATGGTTCTATTATGAAAAGTACTGTGTATCCTCCATATGAAATCTTTTGTTTAGAAGCATTTTAAATTGCTATCGTCAGAGGCCCTGCTGTTAGGGTCTGCCACTTAATTTTGCTGTGGCAGCAGGACCTACCTATATTGTATAACAGATTATATCAGTAGGAGTCATAGCAACACATATAATTAAAAAAAATCTAATGATTTTGTTTTTTGCCAGCAGGCAGGGGGCTGGAAAACCTGTGTCTTCAAGGGCACAGGTGATTTGCCCCTTGACAATTAGAAACTTTTGCAAATATGGGTAAAGATTTGAGGGATATAAATAACACAGATGGTTAGAGAAAAGGTATCATAGGCAAAGAAAAGAAGATATATCTTTGAAAGGAGGGAAAAATAAAATGTTTAAGAATGGAAAGTCAGCATTTGGGAGCTGTGAATTAAAAATGGTATGTCCATATTTGTGTACTCTACTTGTTGAGATGGGTCATTTTCCAGTGTACCTTTTTAATGTGGGCTTTTGTGTGCTTGGAATTTTTTGACTGCTTCAGTTTCACTAGTTGTTATTGGTCTATCCAGGCTTCCTAATTCCTTCTTCATTCATTTTTGAAAAGTTGCATGTTTCCAGAAATATTTCCATTTCACCCAGGATGTCAAATTTCCTGTCATATAGTTTTTCATAGTAATTTCTCACAGTCCTTTGTATTTCTGTGGTATCAGTTGTAATGTCTCCGCTTTCATTTCTGATTTTATTTGAGTCTTCTCTCTTTTTTTCTTGATGAGTCTGGTTAGGAATTTGTCAATTTGGATTATTTTTTAAAGAACCAGCTCCTGGCATTGATCCTTTGAACTGTTTTCTATTCTCTTGTCAATTAATTATGCTCTAGTATTGATTATTTTCTTCCTTCTTCCTACTCTGGGTTTTTGTTGTTGTTGTTTGTCCAGTTCTTGTAGATGTAGGGTTTGGTTGTTTATTTGAGATTTTATATCTACTTTCAGTAGTAGGCCTGTCTTGCTATGAGCTTCCCTCTCAGGTCTGCCTTTGATGTTTCTCAAAGGTTTTGAGTTGTTGTGTGTTCATTTTCATTTCTTTCCAGAGATTTTTTTTTAATTCCTTCCTTGATCTCATTGCTAACCCATTCTTTTGTTTAATAACATGTTACTCAGTCTCCATTTATTTGAATGTTTTTGAGTTTTTCCTAGAGGTTGGTTTCTGGTTTCAAGCCATTGTGATCCAAGCACATGCTTGATATGATTTGAACTTTCTTAAATTTTTTGAGGTTTGTTTATGTCCTACCACATGGTATCTTTGAAAATGTTCTGTACATATTTGAAAAGAATGTATATTTTGCTTCTTTGAGGTGATAGTTTCTGTCTATACCAATTAAGTCTATTTGATATAGAGCATCTTTCAGTTCCACAATATCCTTGTTGATTCTTTGTTTGAGAAATTATCCATTGTTGACAATAGGATGTTAAAATTCCCTACAGTGAGTGTGTTGCTGTTGATATCTCTCTTGAAGTTCTCCAAGACTTTTCTAATGTATTTTAGTGCTCCTATATAGGGTGTGTGTATGTTTCCAAGGGTTATATCCTCTTATTGGACAATCCCTTAAGTATTATGTAGTGACCTTCTTTGTCTGTTGTTATAGACTTTGTTTTGAAATCCATTTTCTCTGATATTAGTATTGCTACTTCAACTTCATTTTCTCTTGTCCATTTGCTTGGAATAGTTTTTTTCTATCCCTTCACTTTCAGCCTGTGTAGATCTTTTGTTGTGAGGTGGGTAGTGTTCTCTTATCCATTCAGCTACTCTATGTCTTTTGATTGGAGCATCGAATTTATTGACATTTAAGGGTATTATTGATAGATATTTATTCATTGCCATTTTTTCCTTTGTACCTGTATCCAGCCCCCATTGTCCCTCCATGCATTCATCTTCTTAAAGTAGTCCCTTTAACATCTCTTGCAGCGTAGGCTTGGTGGAGATGTACTCTTTTAGCCTTCTTTTTTCTCAGAAGCTTTTCATTTCATCTTCCATTTTAAGTGAGAGTCTTGCTGGATAGAGAGTCTTGGTTGCAGGTTTTTGATTTTCATTACTTGGAATATTTCATGCCAGTCCCTTATGGCTTGTAGTGTTTCTGTTGGGAAATTAGCTGATGAGCTTATCAGAGCTGCCTTGTATATTACTAGTTGTTTCTACTGTGCTGCCTTTAATATTATCTTTTTGTCTTTAAATTTTGTCATTTTAATTATGATGTGTCTTGGAGTAGGCCTCTTTGAGTTCATCTTGATTGGACTCCTTTGTATTTCCTGAACTTGCATGATTTTTTTCCTCACCATGTTAAGGAAGTTTCCTGTCATTACTTATTCAAATGTGTTTTCTATTCCTTGTCCTTTTTTTCACCTTCTGGTGTCCCCATGATATGAATATTATTATGTTTCAAGTTGCCCTTCAACTCCTTTAAACTATCTTCATCTTTTTTAGTCTTTTTTTGTTACTTATCTGCTTGATTTTTTATATTTTGATCTCTAACTCTCTGATTCAGTCCTTTGCTTCGTCTGGCCTGCTTTTAATTCCTTCTAGTGTATTTTTCATTTCAGATATGTATTTTTCATTTTCTTCTGCTCACATTCATAGTTCCTATGTCCTTTTTCATGGTGACGTAGTCCCCACCTCCCATAAAGTTCCTTGTAGTACTTACTGAGCTCCTTGAGCATCCTTATTTGAGAGCTATGTCTGATAGATTGCTTGGCTCAGTTCCACTTAGCATTCTTTTTGGAGATTCCTCCTTTCCTTTCAATAGGGGTTGTTTCTTAACTCTGCACTTTAAGTGATTCTTTTAGTTTATGTGTATTAGATTGATCTCCTTTGACTCCTTGTCTTCATGTGGTGGCCTTCTGTGGTAGGAGGCCTGTGGGACTCAGTGGTACAGTCTCCTTGATCTCCTAAGCTCAGTGCTCTTGTGATGCTTTTTATGCCATTTTTGTAGGCTATATTGTTACAATTGGGTTTTTGGTGGTTGTTTGGTCATTCTTTGTTAGGTTCTTCCCTCCTACTGGCTGACTGAGAGTCACACTGTCCACCATGTCTTGTATGCTGTTGTATAGGTGCAGCCAGAACAAGACAAAACAGCTCAGGAAACAAAACCCACACTCAAAGTAATAACCCCCACCTACAACTACAATATCAACAGCAAATGAGCAAATGTTAATAAAGGTAGAAAGAGATTAAGTGTATTATAAGAAAGTACAAATGAATATGATATGATTAAGGGAAAGAAAAATAATTTTGAGAGGATAGAGGGAGGAAAAATAATGAGAGCAGGGAATAGAAACAAGGTGAAGAAAGAAAGAAAAGAAAATTTACCTTATAAATAAAGAAGGGAGTGAAGCAGGCAAAATGAAGGAAGATAAAGAAAGAGTATAATATGAGGTATAAAAATATTTTTAAAATAGTGAAAACATGGGAAAAACATTGAGGAAAAATATCCACCACAGCAATATCAATGCCAAATGTGCTAATATTAATATAGGTGGAAAGGCAATAGAAGGAAAAAAGAAAAAAAAAGATTATGAGAAATGTAAAGAAAGGAACAGTGATTTTGAGAGGATAGAGTGAGAAGAAATAATAAGACTGAGAGATGAAAACCAGGCTAAAAGAGGGAAACAATGAAATTTAAAATTAAAAACAGAGTAGGAGGAAGGCAAAATGGAATAAGAAAGGGGAACAGTAAAATTTGAGGTTTCAAATACAAAAATAGTGAACATCTAGGAATAAAATTGAAGAAATGCAACAACGACCACCATATCAACAACCAAAAGGCAAAGGTTAATAAAGGTGGAGAAAGAATAAGGATATTATATGAAAGGGGAAAAGAATGTGCGATGATGAATGGCAAGAAAAATAGTTTATTAGGCTGGAGGGAGTAGAAATAATAAGAGTGTGGAAGAGAAACAAATCATAGAAAAGGAAAAATAAAATTTAAAATAAAAATAAGAGAAAAAAGAAGACAAAATGGAGTAAGAGAAGGGAGGAGTAAAAGATGAAATTTGAAATAAAGTAAAAATTAAAAAAAATATTAAAATATTAGGAACAAACTTGAAGAAGAAGTAAAAAGTTTTAAAAAGCTATACAAAACAAAAAAAAACAATGCAAATAATGAAGAAGACCATGGTGGAATTCATCTCAGCAGCATCTAGTGTTTGCCCCTGTCTTCTCTTTCTGGATCCACCCCTGATAATATCAGATGGTGTCTTAGTATAGCCCTGGGCAGCCTGTTTGAGACTACAAGTGCTTCACAGTCTGAAGCTATCTCCTTCAGGCTTGGCTGGTCCCTACTATTCTTCCGTGCAAGCTTTCCATCAGCCCTGGGCCTGGGAGTAGTTCATCTAATGTCCAAGAACATTGCCAGTGCCATCTCCACGTGCCTCCAGAAGGGGCCTCTGGTGTGATTGGGAGGGTAGAATCCCTGGGCCACCCCTGGGGGCCACTGTTCAGTCTTCTGGGAAGATGGTGGGGGTGTTTCCACGTCCCTCACATGTTTTGGTCTGTCCCAGATTATTTCCAATAATGTATAATTTCTGGTGAATTAAATGTCTGTTTCCTGTGAGGGGCTAACCTGTATAAAAGGTGCAGCTCTTTCCTGCCTGGTGCTAACAGCAGCTCTGTATAAGAGTGAGGCTGGGTGGGGTCCTGAACAGGTTTTGTTGTGCCTGTCTGTAATTTCTCTGCTCTGCTGGTTTCAGTGAATCAGGGTCTAAGGAACTAGCCTAGCTTGCAGTGTTCGATAGAAAATCAGAAAGGGCCCTTTTAGAGCTTCTCCTCCTTTTGGATATATGCTGGGCAGGGGGCTCCTGGGGCTGGCCTCACTGATCTGAAGAGCCTGCAGTCCCACAAGAGGTAATTGGGGATGCCTGTGAGGGGACCTGCCTGGCTGCAACAAATCTCTGGAGTTCCGCTCCTGGCTGTCCAGTCTTCAGGCTGCTGCTCTCACTGGAGATTCAAGCTTGACTTCTCGACTCTGCACAGCCTCCTGCTCACCAGCCATGCTGGGTCAGGTCCTACAGTTCCTTTAGCATGACACTTTCTTTCTGTGCAGGTGGACTCAGTAGAATCAAGCTGTATTTTAATTCTGGCTTTTTTTGTCAGCAGAGCCACTGAGCATGTGTGCAAGCTCACGGTGCTTGCTGAGTCTCGCCTCAGCTCCTCTTTTAAAAGAATACCTATGTGGCCCCCACACTGCAGCACTGAATGCTGGGTTGGTTCTCTACACACTCCACATCCCCAAAAAGCACAGTCTTTCTTGGTCAGGGCTGTTCACAGCCTGCCAGTGCCACTGACAGTTTTAGGAAGATAGAGTTTCTTTCTGGAATGCTTCCAGTTGGTGCGGCAGCTATGGGTGTGGTGCTCACTGTGTGCGTGCGGCCTAAAACTCCCAGACTTTATAAATCCTTCTACTTCTCTCTCGATTAGGGTTGGTTGTTTCCTTGTGCAGGACCAGGGCCTGCTCTGGGAGGTGAGGGAGCCACTAAGCTGTGTTTTCTGTCAATTCTCTCCTCTGCTGTAGGGGCCTCAAACACACCGTTTCCCCCTCCACTTACAAAATTTCTTCCTGGATGGTGAAAAGCACCCTGTGTGCTCTTTGGCTTCAAAAATTCATGTAAGTTGAAATTCCATTAATTGTTCATGTCACTTGTAAGATCAGCCAAAAATTCATGCAGAGGGCATAAGTAAGTGGGCTTGGCTTCCACCTACTTAGTCACCATCTTTTGAAAATCTGGCTATAATTTCTTTCAGACAGAGTTCATGGTGGTGTGATAGTATACACTAGGCCTCATCTATGACAGTAACACGGTGAAGGATATGAAAATGGTCCTTTCAGAAGTCTCTGAGTGTCAACTGTGTATCTGAGGTTACTTCAAAACACCTCTGGAAAAATGACCTTTGTATAGAGTTTTTGAAGTCGGAAATGACCTATAGGTCCATGGGCTGAACAGTGGAGTTGTGTTAGGGGGAAAGAACTTCATTGTTATGAGACTGAAGTCCAGTAAGTCATCCTCCACACCTGGAGGGTGAGCAGGAGCATTGTCCATAAATAACAAAGCCTTCAGAGGCAGTTTATTTTCCTACAAATATTTATCCACACCGGGCCAAAACCTTTGTTCATCCACTCTATAAAGAGCTGCTTTGCCACCTAAGCATTAGTATTGGCCCTCCATATCACACTTGGTTTTCATCATATTCTCTCTCTCTTGAAATCTCGTGGGTTTTCTTTGTGATACACTAGTCAAGACTTAAGTTTTAAATTCCCTCTAGCATTCCCACACAACAGAGTTAGCTTACCCTTCATCAGCTTGTACCCTGGCAAAGTTTTCTCCTCTTGAGTTAATATAAGTTCGGTTAGGCATTTTCTTCTAAAACAAAGAAGTCTTGTCACAGTTAAACACTTGTTAGGGGACAAAACCCTCAGCCTCTACGTACTCACTAAACTCGGTGACATAGTTTTCGGCAGCTTTTTTGTTGGCACTGGCTGCCTCTCCATGCCTCACTGCACTATGAACGCCAGTTGTCTTTCTAAATTTATTGAACCATCCACAACTGGCTTCAAAGACTTCAGTGCTCTCTCCGCTTGTTCTGGGCTTGTCTTTTAACAAATCAGCATATAATTGCCTAGATTTCTCACAAATTATTGCCTTAGAAATATTGTCACCTGCTGTTTTTCATTAATCCAGATGTAAAGCAGTTTTTCAACTTCTTCAAATGTCTGTGAATGTTGTTTACTTACAAACTTTACACCTTTAGCAACACTTGCTGGTTTAACTACTTCCTTATTTCTCATTATCATCCACATCATCATTCTCAGCATCTTGAATATAAGAACGATATCAGTCACACCTACACCACTCTCATGCTTAATTATGATCTCTTTTTTGTTTTCGATCATGGTTCTTATTAACTGCCTTTTAAGCTCAGCAGTATTCCTCTTAATCTTTTTGCAACCCATTAGCACTTAGAATGCACAAATGTACAAGACTAATGACAAATATGTGGAGATTCTGCACTGTTTACGAGCTATCATGAGACTGACGTGTTGACCTCTGTTTCATCATGAGAGAGGGACACTGGGTGGCAAGAAAGCAATGAGTGATGAATCATTTTCTCTTGCAGGATGGCATAGTGACTCAAACAAGTTCTAGCAAGTGCAAGGAGTCCTGAGCAAGGGCCAAATGCTGAAACGTTTATTTTTCTCAACAAAATGTAACAGTTACAGGATTTGATAAGTTCTGAAGTAGATGAGTACTGAGGTATGATTGTATTCTGAATGTTTCCTGACTTTATATGCATATACTGCAACATAATTTCTTAGATTTTTAAAGAGATTTTTATATTTTAAGGAAATGCTCTACAAATTAATTCTTTTAACAGTAGAAAAATATATCAGAAAATACATAGATTTATTTCACACATTTATTATTTACTAAGATATGAAATCATAATAAAATACAGATTTTAGATGTTATTTGTGTGTGGCTTCAGGAAGGGAGCGGGGAGCTGATTAATGAAAATATATTTGGAACATTGTTTACCCACATCTGAAAGCCCCCAAACATTTCATAATTCTAATTACTGGAGTATCATCAATGTCATCTATCTAAATTTGACTGAAATTTATATAACCACTTTTAATTTGTTTGTTTTTTTTCCTCAGTTTGTTTTTTTCCTCAGACATGTAGAATATAAATCCCTATTTATATTAATTTGTATAAATCCCTATTTATATTCTACATGTCTTTATTCCTTTAAAATAATGCTGAATTTTTCACCATTACCCTCACTTAATCTGGCATTGTCCCAGTATTAACATGACGTGCAAAACAAATGTTTCAAAGAAGTTTAATGCTTTCACAACAGGAAGGCCATATGGGAACAGAATGATTTTTACAGTGGAGCACACTGACCTGACCAGGTGGCCAATTAACAGAGAATATTTATTAAACAATGCTCTTTAACAGTTTCATAAAACCCAAGCCAATATTGGAATGGAGCCATATTCATGGACACCTGGGATTATATTTAGATAATTTTAACAATTTTTTCCTGCCTACTCAGAAATGTGATTAAATATTGTTGACATTTATTTTATTCAGTAGTTACTTTGGGCTTTTTGCCTGCCTGACTCTGAAAAATTTGAACTGTTTGACTCAGTCTCAGCCATAATGGCAGGGTTGGGAGAGACAAAAAAGCTTATGGTATAAAATAGCTGTTTTCTTACTTCACTGACAATGAAACAAAACACATGGATAACTAGAAGGCCAAATCCATTACAAACAGGGATGGAGGAGTATAATATTATCATCAGTGTAATTAGGATAAAGGGCTGTACAAGGAATGTAATCACTTTCTAAGCTTATTTTCATTCCACATTTTTAAGAATGAGTACTGTGGTATACAATACAATAACAAAAACTGAAAATGCTAAGGAAATAAAGTATTTTATTAAATTAAGTGAGCTTTCAACTCACTAAAAGAGACCAAAAACAAAGTAATTAGAATTTACTTTGATAATGAATATGGCACAGTTTTGAAACATCTATACGAATGGGAAATAACTCAAATCCAACTACAGTGGAGATATCAGGGAATGATGCTGAAAGATGCCACGTGCAATGAATGTTAAAGGACAAGAATTAGGCTTTTCAAGCAAAGACTAGAATTCCAGAAAATGGTAGCAGAATAGCAAAGTTGCAGAGGCATGAAGTAGCCTTTTTTATTTGTTTTGTTTCTTCAGTTGGGATTTATTTATCTGAAGATGAGGATGAACAGATACTTGGAAACAAGTCAGCAAATCAAGCAGACTCATTCTTGTCTACTTCTTTTTCTATCCATAATATAGAGATAACCTACTTCCTACATAAGTTAGGGTTCTCTGAAAAAGAGACCAATAGAGAGAAAAACGAGGAGGAGGAAGAGGAGAGAGACACACACACACATTCCCTCTTTAGGAGAGCTTCACCTTTTTCTCTTCAGGGTTCCCACTGACTAGATGAGGCCCACCTGCATTAAAGACAGTAAAAAGATTATACTTCTGCTTAACATGATGTAACTAATTTGTATACAACTGAAAATACATTAACTCCTTCCACAGGAAAGCATGAAAAGTTATTTGATAATTTTACTCCTCTTGATATCTGTACCTTAAATACTATGATGTCAAGTTATTTAACAATACTTTAATGCTATGATATAAAATAATTTCATCTTATGTTATATGTTAAAGATACAGAGATGAAAGAAAACAAAGATATTTGCTAGATAGATAGAGAGGTAGGTACACAGACATAGGAACAAACATATTAATAAAAAAGGAAGAAATAGTTGTAATAATTACAGTCCTCCTTTGTGTAGCTGGTCATATGGTCATCACTGGTGTTCCTGTTTACATTTTCCTTGGACATGTTCTGTGTTTCCAGTATCAGCAATCACCTCAGATGGTTGTGGTTCTTTACCTGGAATAGAGATGGGAGTGGTCAAAACCTTCATTCCTGAACTGTCCAGGACATTAGTAGTGCTGTATGAATCGGGTTGTAGTTTTCCATTGACTTTAATCATAGGTCATGTTGAAACTAAGAGAAATCTTGAAGGATCTCCTGTATTCCAGACATGTTCTTCTGTACCTCCACTTTGGAGTATAAGTCCAGTTTCCCCTGGGGAATTAGCATCAGTCAACCCAGCCAGAACAGTAACTCCTTTCTTTGCCAGTTGATTCGGATGCATGAGATGCCCAAAGTGTCTGGACAGCAGTATTAATTTTCTGTTCAATGAATAGATTCATTGTTGTGTCTAGTGGATGCATTCTTGCCCTTGGAACTAAGATCACTAAGGCAGCTGTGTCTAAAGTCATGGGACTAGGAAGCAACAATTTAGCTAGTGGGAAATTCAGGATAATATGGTGTGGGTGCCACTTCTATTTTCACCCCTTGGACCAGTGAATCCTCATTATGGGAGAAACAGAACCATATATTGGATGCTGACTCAGAGCATTTAAGCCTCCTGGAGAATCTTGCTCCAGCCCTGCAAAGTGCTGTCACCAGAGTGATGTGGTTATTCAAGTCTTCTAAAGGCCGGTTTACCATTCTGTTAAGACAACTGCTTTAGAATAGTAGAGAACATGGTACATCCTGTGAAGTCCATGAATATGGGGCAACTGCTGCATTTATTTTGCTGTGAAAGGAGTTCCTCGATGATAAGCAATGTTTTGTGGAATGTGAATGCAGTAGATAAGGCATCATGTAAGTCCATGGATAGTTGTTTTGGCAGATGCAGTGGGTGCAGGAAGTCAAATTTGTACACGGAGTAAGTATCTATTCCAGTAAGGAAAAACACTGCTTTTACGATGGAAATGTCTAGTGTCATTAACTTGCCAGGTAGCTGGCTGATCATCCCTGGAGAAAAGGGCCACCTTAAGGACGCAGTGTTGATCTCTGTTGCTGGTATTGTATTGGGCATTCAGCAGTGGTTGCAGCCAGTGTGGCTTTGGTAACTAGAAATCCAATGCTGAGCCCATGAATCATCAATCCCTGCTCCCATTTTATTAACAGTAGAATATAGCAGTAACAGGATCTCATTTTAATCAAATTCCATATGTGAGAAAAATATTTGTCAAATTTAATGTTGAATTTATTTTATCATCATTTGCAACATTATAGATTTTATATAACAATTTTATTTTTATGATACTTTCATGAAGTAATATTTGGAAATATTTATCTCATTTGTATGAGTCTCACTTTGCCTTGTTAATCTTACTTTGGCTACTCTTAACTCAAAGTAGTGTAGTGAAAATCAGTTCATAATAAGATATAATATGTTTGGAAAATTATCGGGGAAAAAAGAAAACATACCAACCAAAGACTGCAAGAATATTGTCCTTCTTCTCAAGAATGAACTAAAGATGACATATTTATTACAGATTAAGTACAACCATCAAAAGCACTGTTTTTGTTTAGTGTCAAACAAATTTGATGTGTAAATAACAGGGTTATTCCATCTACCAAGTACTGATGTTTTTTTCAGGCTTGGAATTATTCACTTGAAAAGCAACAATAAGTTAGTAATTTTATGATGCATTTACTTCTTTCTAGCTGTCTTAGATTCATTTTCTGCCCATCTATTAAAAAGAGCAAATAATAAATCCTGTTCTCTTCAATAATTGCAATTTTCTTGATTTACTAGAGTTTTAAAACTAATAAATCAAAAATACTTTCAAGAGCAAAAAGAAGAAAAAGTATTTACAAATTTTATGAGTAAAAATTTATTTAATTTGAGAATCTTAGGAGTCATACATATTATATCTACAATGTTTTATTATTTAACTTTTAGAATTCAAAATAAAAATAAACAAAAGTGAAGTACAGAAACCAGGACATGTTAGACACTCTTACTTCCGTGACTGGATTGAGATGCAGAATAATGGGTGGTGACCTCTGGCTCTAATGACAGAGAAGTTAATACTGTGACCTGATCCAGGACTGATAGGCTTCTGTTTGCTTATTTTATTGTGTTTCACTGAGGAATAAAACCCCTTTGCTCTTTTATTCTTTAGTATGATTGATTTTCCTTAGTTTTAGCACATACAGAACAGCTCTTGTATGGCAGTATCCTTAGTTCTAGGTTCTATCAGAGAATAAAACAGAAAAGCAAGTAAAGAAACATAAATAAAAATAAATATTATAAATACCAAAATTTTGTAAAATATTATAAAACTAAAGTGTTAAGGGAAGAGTAGAACAGGCTAAGAAGAATTAGGGGTGTTGAGAGGATAACAGTTGATTGGAGGCCAATATTTGTAGCAAAATGCATGCTGAATATTCCTTTTGTGAATTTAAGACATAGTCTTGGTTATAAATCAGGTTTATCACATGTGTATAAAGTAAAAACTAATATGGTAGGTCAGTTTGGAAAAAGTCCAGCCATTGTTAATATAACAGAATGTTTTTTGTGACATCAGCGTAGCCTGGTAGACAAGGAGAGTGGGCTGAAATGCACATGTGTGAACAATGATTACTTCACTGTACTAGTGAATGAGGGCAGTAGATACCACTGAATGAGCATGTGTATTGTGTGGCCATGGTATTCAAAATGACTGAGTGAGTAGAGCAGCAAGTCTGCATCAAATTTTGTGTTAAACTTTAGCATTCCTCCTCAGAAACCATTTGGATAATTCAGAAGGGCCCAGATATGGGCAACTGGTGATTGGCAGCTTCATCATGACAACATGCCCGCTAATGCATTAGGTCTTGTGCAGAGTTCTCCGTAAAATATCAAATCATCGGGTGACTCAGCCTCCGTACAGCCTAGATTTGGTACCCTATGACTTGTGGTTTTTCCCAAAATGAAAGTCACTTTTGAAAGGGAAGAGATTTCAGACCACTGGTGAGATTCAGGAAAATACGAGGGGGCAGCTTATGGCAATAGAGGGAACTCTGTGAGGTCCCAGGGTGCCCACTTTGAAGGGGACAGAGGCATCATTGTCTTATGTATAATGTTTCTTGTATCTTGGATCATCAGTAAATGTCTGCATTTTTCATATTATCTACAGATACCTTCTGGACAGACCTAGTATGATCTTAGAAATAATTTCCTCTTAGACATAATGGGTTTCATAATGATTTTCCTAAAGATTCTTTTTCTCTTTGGCATTTATAAGTTGTAAAATTTAGTTTCAAATATCCATTGCATTTTGAGAATTATTTCTATTTTAGGAGGAAAATTAACTACATTGATAGAATGAGTAATGTGGAAAAGCTCCAATATTTTAGTAAACTTCCAAAACAGTTAAACATCCTCAGTGGCTGTCTGAATCAAGGCCATACCAATGATATCAGATTCTTTTAATGTGTTTGCTTGTTTTTGTGTTTTGTTTTGTATTCTTAAGTGAATTTCCAATTAATGATACATGATGTAAATGAGGCTCTTGTTCCAAGAATTCTACTAATTACAGCTTTCAGGTTTAATTTGAAATAAATGTTAAAATGTGCTTCACAAAGATTAATTTATTTTTAATGAGACTTGGAGAAATGCTAATGGCTTTTAATCTTTGAATGAAGTGAAGGTTTAGGCCAGTAAATTGAATAAAGTAGGCAAAAAATTCACTTTCAGATTACAACTATTTATTTTAAATTATTAGTTTGATTAAATATGTTTATGTATTACCATTTATTTTATGCTCTTTTATGTGGTATTAAAGTAAGTTATATTAAGTATTTCTATTGGCAATCAAGGTATAAGTGAGTACTGAACCAAGGTAAATTGTAAAAAGTAAGTTAGAAAATGGAGTATAGAAGGATCTATTATTCTTTTATACTTAGGCACTGTAGGAGGCAAGAATGAGCCAGATGAATGTGAGTGAGAGGAGAAAGAGAGCAGGTGTTTTAGATCCATGTGGCATCTCTGCAGAAGTACTGAGGTGCATTTAGTACATATCAGTAATTCGATATGTCTTGAACATGGGACTCCAAAGAGAGAGGATCAAAAGAAGTTGGAAAGGTAAATAGAAACTCAATAATAATTGTTATGAGAATACACATGTATATATGTGTATGTGTATAAACTATAAAGATTACTTTTGAGTAGAAAGTACAGAAATGTCTCACTACAATGCATATACGTATATGCATTACATAATGTGTGTGTGTGTGTGTGTGTGTGTGTATTTTTTTTACCAAAGATGACCTACCTTGACATATTTTAATCATCCCAAATCTGTAGGTTATATTAAGTTTCCTTCTTGGGGTTGTGGTCTATGGATTTGGACAAATTTATAATGACATGAATTCATCATTATAGTATCATATTACACAATGTGTTAGTATATGTTATCTATATCATAGAATATTTTCACTGACATAAAAATCTTTGGTGCTCTGTTTACTCATCCTGGTCCACTTCACAGCTCCTAGAAACTGCCGTTCTTTTGATTTTCTTCAAAATTTTGCCTTTCCTAGAATGTCATAAAATTGGAATTGTTCAGTATGCAGACATTGCAGATGGGTTTCTTTCATTAGTGATATGCATTTAAGTTTCCTCTATCCCTTTTAATGCCTTGATAGCTCACTTCTTTTTAGTGCTGAATCATATTCCATTGTCTGAATATACAACAGTTAATTCATCCATTCACCTATTGAAGGGCATCTTGGTTGCTTCCAGTTATGGCCATTGTGAATAAAGTTGCTGTAAACATCTGTGTACAGGTTTTTGTGTGCACATAAGTTTCCAACTCCTTTAAGTAAACACCAAGGAGCACAGATGCTGCATAGTATGTAAGAGTATGTTTAGTTTTATAGGAAACCACCAAACTGTCTTTCATATTGCTGTATCATTTTGCATTCCATTCATCAGTGATTGAGAATTACTTTTGCTCTACATCCTAGCCTTAACTTGAGATTGTCATGGTTCCAGATTTTGGCCATTATCTTAGATGTGCAGTGGCATCTCATTGTTGTTTTAATTTTTATTTCCCTGGTGATAGATAACATGTAGCATCTTTTCATATGCTTTTTTCCCATCTGAATATATTCTTCGGTATGATGTCTGTTAAGGTCTTTGACCCATATTTAATTGAGATGTTTAATTTCTTATTGTATTTTAAGAGCTTTTTGTATATTTTGAACAACAGTCCTTTATCAGATGTGTCTTTTGCAAATGTTTTGCACAGTTTGTAGCTTGTCTTATTCTATAAACACTGTCTTTCTCATAACAGTTTTTTAAAATTGTAGTGAAATCCACCTCATCGATTATTTCTTTCACGAGTCTTTAAATTATATCCACATATAGTTATTTATGTGTAAATTTCTCAATGTGGTTCTATTAGTTTTTATTATATATATTTATTTATTTTTGTTAAATTTATTGGGGTAAGAACATTATGTAAATTTCAGGTGTGTAACTTCGTAATATGATATTGGTATACTCTGTTTTGTGCTCACTGCCCAAAGCTAGTTTCCTTCCATCACCATATATTAGACCCCCTTTACCTCTTCTTCCTCCTTTTACCCCACTTCCTCTCTCGTACCCTACAACTGGGATGTTAAATGAATACTTTCATAACTCTCATAGTTTCTTAAAATCACCTTTTTGTAATAACATTCTATATTCATCATATGTTTAAAGTGTTTTAGCTTGAAGTATATTTTGTTTTATTTTTTTCTGTGAATATGTGTCAGGTATATACTTTTAATCTTTTTTCAACCTTTCAGTTTCATTTGATTTCAGGATGCTTCTTGTAATGTTATGTAGGTAAACTTTATGCCTTAATTATTCCTTTTTATAGATGTCACTTGGTCATTTCTTTGAGTATTTCCTTATTCCTCTTCCTTTAACATTTGTCTTTTTTTAGAACTACTTTTAAATAAAGTTAGCCTTGATCTACCTTTCACATACATTAACATTTCCCTTACAATATTTTACCTTTGTTATCATCTTGTTCAAAATATTTCCTTTTTAATGATTTTTATTGTATTTTTTCATGATCTTTTAACCCCTTATACCCCACTTCCCCACACAATTGCCACACTATTGTCCACATCTGTGAGTCCTTTACCCTTTTGCTCAGCCCCTCCACCCCCAATCCTCTTCACCCTTTTTAGTTGTCTTCCTGCTCTTATGAGTATGTCTCTATTTAGTCTGTTAGTTCAGTTTGTTCATTAGATTCCACACATGAGTGAAATCATATGGTATTTGTCTTTCTATGACTGGCTTATTCCACTTGGTGTAATGTTCTCTAAGTCCATCCATACTGTCACTAAGGGTGAAACTTTATTCTTTTTCATAGCCAAGGAGTATTCCATTGTGTAAATGTCCCATAGTGATTTTATTCACTCATCTACTGATGGATACTTGAGCTGTTTCTAGATCTTTACAATTATAAAAAATGCTGCAGTGAACATAGGGGTGCTTATATTCTTTCAAATTAGTGTTTTGGGTTCTTTTGCATATATTCACAAATGTGAGATCACTGGATCAAAGGGCAAATTCATTTACAATATCTTGAGGTATCTCCAAGATGCTTTCCATAATAGCTGTGCCCATCTACATTCCCACCACAGTGCTAAAGGGTTCCTTTTCCTCCATATCCTCACCAGCACTTGTTTGCTGATTTATTGATGATAGCCATTCTGAAAGGTGTGAAATGATATCTTATTGTGGTTTTAATTTGCATCTCTCTGATGACTAGTGACATTGAGCATCGTTTCATATGTCTACTGCTCATCTGTATGTCCTCTTTTGAGAAACGTGTATTTAGGCCCTTTGCTCATTTTTAATTTTTTTTTGTTGTTGTTTTGATGGTGCATTTTGTAAGTTCTTTATAAATTGTGGATATTAACCCCTAATCAGATGTATCAGCAAATGTATTCTCCCATTCTGTGGGTTGTCCTTTTATTTCGTTGATGTTTTCTTTTGCTGTGCAAAAACTTTTTAGTTTGATGTAATCCCATTTGTTTATTTTTTCTCCTGTTTTCATTGCCTGGGGGGATATATATGATAAAATTGCTACAAGCTAAATCCAAGACTTTGCTGCTTACATTTTCTTCTGTGATTGTTATGATTTCCAGTCTGACATTTAAGTCTTTAATACATTTTGAATTTATTCTCATGTATGGTTAAGAAGGTGGTCTAGTTTTGTTTTTCTTCATGTATCTGTCCAATTTTCCCAACACCATATATTGAATAAACTATCTTTAGATCATTGCATGTGCCTGCTTCCTCTGTCAAATATTAATTGATTATAAATGTGTGGGTTTATTTGTGTGGTCTTTATTATGTTCCAATGATCCATGTGTCTGTTTTTATGCCAGTACCATGCTGTTTTCATTAATATGGGTATAGTTTGATATTCAGGACTGTGATTCCTCCAACTTTCTAATTCTTTCTGAGGATTACTGTTGCTATGTGGGACCTTTTGGGATTCTATATAAATTTTCAAAATATTTGTTCTAGTTCCATGAAATATGTCATTGGAATCTTGATAGGAATTGCATTAAATCTATATGTGGATAGTATGGACATTTTAGTGATGTTAATTCTTCCTGTCAGTAAACACGGTATGTGCTTCGACTTACCTTCTTCAAATCCTGTCTTCAGTGTCTTGTAATTTTCTGAGTAAAGGTCTCTGACATCCTTGGTTTGGTTTGTTACTATGTATTTAATTCTTTGTGAAGCAATTGTGAATAGGATTGTTTAATTTTTTTTCCTGTTAGTTTGTTATGGACATATAAACATACAACTGATTCCTCGATATTAATTTTGTATCCTACTAATTTGTTGAATTCATTGCTCAGTTCTTATAGCTTATTGGTGGAATTTTTGGTGTTTTTTATGTATAGTATCATGTCATCTGCAAATAAAGACAGTTTTACTTCCTCCTTTTTAATTAGGATGCATTTTATTTCTTTTTCTTGTCTAAATGCTGTGGCTAGGGCTTCCAGTACTACAGTACTGTGTTGAAAAAGAGAGGTGAAAAAATAGACATTCCTTTCTTGCTCCCTATCTTAAGGGGAACACTTGCATTCTTTGCCCATTGATTATAATGCTGGCACTGGGTTTGTCGTATGTGGCCTTTATTATGTTAGGTATGTATGCTCTTCACACTTTGCTGAGAGTTTTGTTCATAAATGAGTGCTCTGGTTAAAGGTTTGTCAATCTTGTTTATCTTTTCAAAAACCCAGCTCTTGGATACATTGATCTTTTGTATTGTGTTTTCAGACTCTATTCTGTTTATTTCTACTTTGATGTCTATTATTATTTTTTTTTGTGGGGAGAACAGATTGATTTTATTTTATTGTCAATAAAATTTTCAAATAAGTTGAAAGATGCAAATCTAGCTGAAAAGTACACATCTGTATCAATCAAAATGGCTTAAGTCCAAAAGCAAATTTGTCCATGGATGTAATGGAAAAGTTTGTAGTATAATAACAGCTAATGTTTATTCAGGGCTTATTGTTAGCCAGGCTCTGTTCTAAGTTCATTGCATTTATCATCTTGTTTTATCCTAGTGTCAGAGCCAGGATTTGAACCCATGCAGTCTACTTTCAGACACTGTACTCCTAACCACGATGCTTTACTGTCTCTTGAAGAGATGGTTTCAGGGAAAGCTAAATGATGTTTATTATTTCTTTCCTTTTTCTCACTTTGAGCTTTGTTTTTCTTCTTCAAGTGCCTTTAAGTGTGAAGTTAGATTTTTTATTTGAGCTTTTTCTCTTTCTTTCTCTTTCTCTTTCCTTCCTTCCTTCCTTCCTTCCTTCCTTCCTTCCTTCCTTCCTTCCTCCCTCCTTCCCTCCCTACCTCCCTCCATCCCTCCCTCCCTTCTTTCTTTTCTTATCTTTTCTTTTCTTTTCTCTTTTCTTTTCTTTTTTTCTTTTCTTTGAGATAGACCTTGTAATGCTATGCATTTCCCTTAGGAATGCTTTCCTAGTGTCCCACAGATTTTTGACTGTTGTATTCACATTTTCCTTTGTTTCAAGGTATCCTTGGATTTCTTCCTTCATCTCTTTGTTGACCCATTCATTTTTTTTTTAAAAACATGTTATTTTGCTTCCATGTCTTTGCATGTTTTTCAGTGTTCTTGTGATTGATGTCTAGTTTCACAGTATTGTGGTCAGCGAAGATGCTAGATATTATTTCATTCTTCTTAAATTTATTGATACTTATTTTGTGTCTTAACTTGTGGTCTATCCTAGAAACCATTCAATGTGCAATTGAAAAGTATGTATATTCTGCTGCTTTGGGGTAACATGCTTTGAAGATATCAATTAAATTTGTTTGATCTAGTGTGTCTTTTAAGACTGCTATCTCCTTGTTGATTTTCTGTCTGGAAGATCTAACATTTGAAGTCAAAAGGGTGTTAGAATCCCCAACACTGATTGTATTTTCATTGTTCACTCCTTTTATATCTATCAAGATTTGCTTTACATATTTAGGTGCTCCTGTATTTGGTGGGTAAGGGCTTAGTAGGGTTATATCTTTTTGTTGGATTGTTCCCTTTATCATTATATAGTGTCACTTTTTGTCTCTTACCATAGCCTTTTTTTAAAAGTTCATTTTGTGGAATATAAGTACCGCTACACCAGTTTTTTTTCTTTCAATTTTCATGACATATCTTTTTCCATCCCTTACTTTTAGTCTATGTGTACCTTTTGGTCTGAGACCGGTCTTTTGGATTCAGCATATATATATGTGTGTGTGTATAAAAATGTATGTATATATACATGTATGTATATGTATAAAAATGTATACGTGTGTGTGTGTGTGTGTGTGTGTGTATGTATATATGGGTCTACCCAAAGTCTTTAGATTGGAGCATGTGAACCATTTACATTTCAGGTGATTATTGACAAATACAAATTTAGTGCCCTTTTATTGTTAGACTGTTCTCTGTTTTTTGTTTTTTTTTTTTTGTTGTTGTTCTTTTCCTATTTCTTAAAGCAAGCCCTTTAACATTTGTTGCAACACTTATTTGGTGTTAATCAACTCCTTTTACTTTCCCCTGTCTGGGAAGCTCCTTATTTCTCTGATTTTAAATGAAAGCATTGCCTGGTAAAGTAACCTTGGTTGTAGGGCCTGCTTTTCATTTCCTTAAATATGTCACACTAGTTCCTTCTGGCCTGAAATGTTTCTGTTGAGAAATCAGATGACAGTCTAATTATGCTCCCTTTTGTGTAGCTACTTGTTTTTTTCTTGTGGCCTTTAGGATTCTCTCCTTGTCTTTAAGCTTTGCAATTTCGATTATGATGTGTCTTGGTGTAGGCCTCTTTGGGTCCAAATTGTTTGGGACTCTCTTAGCTTCCTGGACTTGTGTTAAAGACTTGTTAAGGAAGTTTTATGGAAGTTTTCAGTCATTATTTCTTCAAATAGATTCTTTCTTTTAGAAAGAGATTTTACTTATTTATTTTTAGAGAAAGGGGAGGGGAAGGGAGGGAGAAAGAGAGGGAGGGAAACATCAATGTGTGGTTGCCTCTCATGTGCCCCCTGCTGGGGACCTGGTCCACAACCCAGGCATGTGCCCTGACTGGGAATCGAACTAGTGACCCTTGGGTTCACAGCCCATGCTCAGTCCACTGAGCCACACCAGCCATGGCTCAAATAGATTTTTGATCCCTTGCTCATTCTCTTCTCCTTCTGGTATTTCCATGATGTGGATATTGTTATGTTTCATGTTGTCCCAAAGGTTTCTTAAGCTCTCCTTATTTTTTAAAAATTCTTTTTTCTTTTTGCTGCTCTACTTAGGTGTTTTTTCCTACCTAGTCTTCCAATAATTCATTCCATCTTCTGCTTCATCTAACCTACTGTTTATTTTTTCCAGTGTATTATTTATTTCAGATATAGCATTCTTCATTTCTGACTGATCCTTTGTTATGGTTCATATGTGTTTTTGTCATGTTGTTGAGTATCCTTATAATCACTACTCTAAACTCTATATCTGATAAATTGCTTGCCTTCATTTCATCTAGTTTTTCTGTAGAATACTATTGTTCTTTCACTCAGATCCTGCTTTTTTTGTCTTCCCATTTTGGCTGCCTCTTTGTGTTTGTTTCTAGGTATTAGGTAGATATGCAAAACTCAGGTGCATGCCTAAGTCAAACCATGCCTATGACTGGCCCTGGGCAACCTGTTTGTAGCTATCAGCAATTCACAGCTTGTGGCTCCCTCCACTGGCCCAGAGTGTGCAGAAAATCAAGGCTGCACACTAAGGCCAACTTAGCACCAGGCCTTGGGGAGGGTCTGCTACAGCTTCAGAGCTCCTAGAGATATGCCTCTTCCCACAGTCTTTTTGTTAGGCTTAAAAAGTAAATGCCTTCCAACTGTACTCTGCAGCAGCAGGACTTAAGTACCACAGGGTGGGGAGAGTAATTCTTGTGGGTAGGAGAATTACTTCTCTCAGGCTAATGGCACTTGGAGAAGAGTGCTCTGCCTGAGAAAAATGCTCTCTGCAGTATGGGGAATGACTCAGCATAGGGATCCTCATGGCTATTCTTGCAGTTCTCTCCCCACAGCCACCAGCACAGTCTCTTCTCACACTTTTCTAGTCCACTCTGCCCTTCCCTCTGCTGAAGCCCAGTGTAAGTGGTTGCAAACAGAATTTTGTGTGTTGGCCTTTAAGAGTCTCTCTGCATTTCCAGTTCTCTCTCCCTGGTGGACGGATAGTGCTGCTATTCACAGCAGTATATTATTTGAGTTCCTTTCCTTGTTCTGGTGCTATAGGCTGGGGAGCACTGCTTGGGATTTAGATCCCACACTTCTCAGGGGGAACCCCCAAAGCTGCTTAAATATCCATTCAGAACTTCAACTGCTGCCCATGGGAGCCCAGCCAGCCCAGCCAGCCCTCTCACATATCCTCTGCATCCCTACTAGTCACGTTGTGGTGGTGGCTTCTTCTGTCTGTATAATTATAAGGTTTCTCTCCAGTTAGTGTTCAGTTGGTTATTCAAGATGACTTTTCTATAACTTAGTTGTAATTCCAGTTTGATCTTAGAAGGAGGTTCGTGTAGCTTCCTCTTACTCCTCTGCTGTCTTCAGTTTCTCCCTACATATTACTTTAACTTATATTTTCAGCATGCTATATGCTCTTTAGCCATACATGTTTTGTTATTAGTATGTTAATGTAATCATTACATTTTAGATTGCAAGTATGTCTCTTTTAAATCTTATAGAGGCAATAATTTTTCTTATCTTTCTGAGGACAATAGTATAAATTCCAATATGATAATGTATATGTTTATATTACTTTAATTGTTCTTAATGTGAGTAATTCTAGTTGATGAATTATGTTAGTCTCTTTCATGGCATTGGATTCATTTCAAAATAGATGCATTTTTATCTCTGCAAATTTTGATAGATAGGAGAATAGTAAGAGCTATGAAGAGCTATGAAGGCTTATATATAAATTGCTTATCTATAATAAGAGTCAAGGAGGTGATGTTATCAAGCAAGGGCCTGTTGCTCAAGAAACAAGAGAGCCAATATTAGGCACTAGCTTTTGAGAAAAAAAGCTTTTACTGAGAGGTCTAGCAGCAAGGAAACAAGAAACAAAAATCAAATCTCTCTCTCCACCAGGGTTTTTCTGTAAGATTTACAGGGTGAAAAGTAGGAAGTTATGCATATTAATTAATTACATTATCTGCTATAATGAAGTTTATACAATGCTGTGGATTTCATGTACAAATTTGGGTGAAGTTAATATGTAGTTCATGGGGGATTTTAGTCACTTGACATCAAAAGGTTGTCTTTAGGGCAATATTTTTCTTTCTGCATAGTCTCCACAGACTTGTTTAGTCCAATAGAGTTTTGTGGCTTCTAATTCAGGAAGGAAGGGTGATAATTCAGTTTTCCTTTGACTTTGACCTGAGACCTCCACATTCCATTCTAGTCCTTGGAAAAGAAAAACTGATGAATTGGAGCTAATCTGTTAACTTGCTGTTACAGTGTTGGACATCAGGTTTACTGTATAAAAGTTTTGCCTGTTTCTCCTGAAATCACCAATCGTCACAGATACTGTACTGACTTTTTGATCCTGCCTTTCTGCTGTGCTGCTTCTGCACCAATACTACCCAGATTGCTGCCCGGTAGAGGAAGAGTAGAGGAATGACAGATCTCCTGGCCATTTCTGCTGTGCTCCTACAATCAAAGACCTTGTCAGTTGGCCAAGACAACCCCAGACTCTAAGAGGCTCCTGTCACATTTTTTACCTATTCCCTTCCATGCATGTTTTGGATCTTTACTTTCCTTTTTTTTTGTGATATGCTTTCTTTCTTTCAGCTGTCTTTCATGAAATCTAGTAGAGAGCTTTCTTAGTTTTAATACATTATTTATTGATTTATAATTTATTATTGTTTTAGTTTTATTGATTTAAGTTAGAAAGAGTCTGCAATGTTTTCAGTCGACTAAATTAACTCAAATTTCTAACATTATATTTAAGTTGTCAAATTTTACCATATTTAACTTGACAATATTTAACATCTATTTTTCTTACACACTTTAGCTGTTTTTAAGTTAAAAATCAATAAACAGTGTTTATTATTCTCTGTTAACCAAGTAATGTGATTGCACCCATAGAGATTAGAGTATAACCCTAGTTGCCTTAACCGCTAATAATCAAAGATATTCCAAGTTTTAAGGTCTAGAGGCTTTTCTTTTCTATAAACTCTATTTATCAATCAATACAATATCCTTATTTAATTTCACATTTTGACCATAAATCTTTCTTCCCTTTTATAACTCTTACAGATGTAGTATTATGTCAGATATCTTTGTGTAAACTAGTTACATGTTAATTTAAAGTTTTTACTTTCCATGTACTACCTGTTAGTCTAGTGGACAATAATTGTTATTTACTGTGGTACTCTGTTATGCTGTTAGATATCTTCAAATACCTTTTGAATTGAATGAAAATAGTCCATGAAATAGCATAGGTGGCTACATAATTTTTCTCTTTTTATGTAAATCTCTTCCCTGAATGAAATGGCTGTCAGCAAGACCTGGGTGTGTGGTAGGATGTGTAAACTCCTATACTTCAATTTAATTTATATTGTCACAAAGTGATCTCCCAAATGCAAAACACACAACACTTCATTGTAGGATAACAATGTGCAAATGAAAGGCTTGTCCTTTCTCAGGCAGATAATTTAAATATGAAGAGAATACATTTGATTTAGAGCTTACAATCTTTCTATATATGGGGACATGAGGGTGCCATTAAGAGAGCAGCTAGTTTTTAATTTCTCTGATTAATTTGCCTTTCTTCTCCACCTGTGTCTCATTATGGTTTGTTGCCCAGGGTCCCAGAGACTCATCCAGAATTTACACGTCAACTTCAGCTCCAAGTTCAGTGCCTCTCCAGGATTCCGCCTATAGGAAACACTATATACATCCCCACTCATCCATTGCTGCTCATTCTCAGGATTCTCTCACTGTGTAGCTTCTGCTGTTTTGGTTACCCAACAGTATGATTTCATATGTTTTCTGAATTTTATCATAAGTCTTCTTTCATTCCATGTGCTAGTATGGATTTTAGGGGAATATCTTTACTGTTGGTACAGTGAGATTTGTAGAGAGAGATGAAAACATATTTCAATCTCTTTTGAAACAGAATTTTAAAAATTAATGCTTTTTAATAATAAATGCTTTTAAAATGGTGATTAAAAATGGGAAAATACGACCTGAATCATATTCTTCTATACTTAACCACCATTGCCTCCAAAATATCATTTCACCATATTTCTTTAATTCAATAAAGTGCTAAAACAGACAGTTTGGAAAAATGTGTTTCAGAATAATTTGTCATTTAGATAAGTACCTAAATGCATTGTGGTTCTCCTCTCATTAATTTTTAATCATTCTTACTCCTTTTGTCTTTATAACTTAACAAAATGAAAACCTAAACACTTCTGTACCAAGGTGTTGTCCAAAACCAAAACCAAATGCAGTGTAGCAAATTATTACTTAACATTGTAAATTTACTAGGTGTTCAAATCCATTCTGTTGTGAAACTCTTTAATTGGCCTTTGTCTGTGATAAGGAAAGCAGAGATAAGAACTGCCAGATCTTTATTTTCTCAAATACCAGTTTAAATTGCAGAAATGGATAGAGAGAAAGCAAAACATTCTACTATATTTCTTTATGAACTGTGTCAAACTGCATAACTGGTGATTCTCTTGAACACAAGGAAGCAATTTTTCAGTCCATTTTAGAGAGCATAGAAAATTTTCTTTCCCTTTTATAGCCACCAGCATAGCTCTTTACCATGCAGTATTTAAAAGGTGAATGCTGTAACATTGAAAAAAAATCCTCATGTGTTTATTTTTACTTCCTTAGAATCTAAATTTGGCCTGACTCAAATTTACTGTGGTTTACCATCTCTTACATGGAGTCAAGTTATCCAAGTGGGTGCCAAAATAAACACTAGTATAAACAGGTACTTACACATATATCTCAAAACCAGATTCCAATTGTATTAATCACACTAGAAATTATCTACTTAAAAAGTATATCTTAATTAAAATATATTTAAAATCAGTTTTTCTTATTCTCAACAGCTTTTCAAAGAAAATTGATATAATAGTGCTAGTATATTTGACTACTTTTAATACAAGTGTACACTACTACACGCAACTGTGGCCATGAACTCGTAAGGCAGATAGATGGTTATTCTCAGATGTCATACTGCATGTACCAGTAGTATTTGATGCATAGCATTACTTCTTTCTGGAAACACTTCCTTCACTTGGCCACTAAGTCACATTAGCTTTGTTTTCTTTCTGTCACTAGCCTTTTCCCCATACTCTCTTCAAATTAATTCTTTCCAGCTTCTAAATCTTTTCTGTCTATATTCAATCCCTAGGAGACTTGATTCAGTTTCATGTTTTATGTGCCATTTCTATATTCCTAATTCCCAAAGTTATTTTTAAAACTAGGACCTTTCCCCTGACCTCTATATTCTCCCATCATTGGTCTTTTCCATTAGATATGGAATAGACATCTAAAACTTAGTGCACTGAATTAACCCACTCTGCATACTTCCACTGACAGCCACTTGATTCAAATTCACAATCTTTCACCTGCATTTTTGCAATTTTCTTGGAACTAGTTTCTTTGTTTCATACCATCTGATGTCATTTCCTTCTGCTATTGCTTGCTCTACTGCAGCCAATTTTCTTCTTGTTTTTCTTTAAACATATCTAATTCATACTTTCCTTAGAATTCTGCCCTCAGTTATTCTACCTGAAATGCTCATAACTATCTTCATGGAATTCACCCTCTCTTCTTGTAAGCCTTTAAAAAAATATTTCATTAACTCCTTCTTAACTACTCCATTTAAATTGCAAACTGCCCACGCCCAACCACTTCTAGTCTCCATACTATGTCTATTTATTACCTACTATACTATCTCATTTACACACTGCATTTTTATCTATCTTCATTCATTCAAATATAAGCTCCACAGAGACATGGATTTTCATATGTTTTGTTTACTGCTTTGTCCCCAGAATCTATCCAAGTAAGGGACATATATTAGTAGTTCAATAAATAATTGTTGAATTAGTGAATGAACATGATGCTATCTTTATACTGAAGTTAAAGCCAGTATGAGACACAAAATATTAGGATGAAGCTACTCACTTATTAAGATTCTAAATTCCTTTTTACTTATCATTGTGAGAGATAGGCAGACTGTTTTTTCAAAAGATTTTATTTATCTATTTTTAGAGAGAAGGGGAGGGAAGGAGAAAAAAAGGGAGAGAAACATCAATGTGTGATTGCCTTTCATGGGTTCTCCACTGGGGACCTGGCCCACAACCCAGGCATGTGCCCTGACTTGGAATTGAGCCAACAACCCTTTGGTTCGCAGGCCCATGCTCAATCCACTGAGCTCCACCAGCCAGGGGAGCTAGGCAAACTATTTAATGATGTTGCCCAGATGTGTGATGGCATATATATATTAATAAAAAAAAGATAACTATTTTATCTTAATTCTTATTAAAATGTGGGGTTTTCTTTCTGTTAAAATAGTTTAAATTTTTTTCTTGTTTAAAATGTGTGTATATATATAGTGATATATAATGCATATATATACATATATATAATCATTCTAGGAAGAATCAGTGGAAACTAAAACCCATAATTTACAGCAAGAGCTAAGATTTCATTCAGCTGCTAGCATCAACTTGCCAACCCTGCAACTATGCCATCTTAAAAGCTGAGAGTCCCTGATAATTTGCTTCAGCTTATATTATATGGAACAGAGATAAAATGCCCATATTAAACCTTGCACAAATTGCAGATTTGTGAGAAATATAAATAATTATTAATGTGTTAAGCCATTAAGTTTGTTAGTGGTATATCACACAGTAATAGATAAGTGTTATAATTGAAATAATATAACACAGAATGATGGAAATCCTGTCTTATCCAGAATTATGGTCTCTGGTACAGGACTTACACAGTTTATGTAGGTAGAATTGATGGCAAGTTTGAACTAAATAATGCAGTTCTTAACAAGTTATTTCTGCTAATTGTTTTTAAAGAGAGTAAACCGCTTCAGGTATTGTTATATATAGATACTCTGTTCAGGTGGATACAAACTGATTATTTAAGTCAAGATTCTGGGTGCCAGAATGAGCAAAATATTAGAAATCATCTTTACTGAGTTCTAGGGATTTGTATTAAATGGAAATGTACACCCGTCTTATTTTATTGTATTGAACATATGGGTAGGAGTATCAAATTTAAAAGATGTTAAGATTGATACATTTGCTTAAACTTCATGGTACTTCATGGTTCCCCTTTAATGTTTTAAAAATATTTTCTATATTCTGTGTTTTTGTAAACTCAAAATAATGTGTTTCAGTGTTATGTAGTGAACTAATGTGGAAGTTCACTTTCTAGAGAGATGCCATGTTACACATTCTGATTCTAGGTAGGTTTAGTGTCAGTGCATAAAACAAGGAAAATACTCCTAACAGGGGTATCAATTCTGCCTATTTAAATATTGATCTGTTGATTTCAACTTGGAGGATTTTTTATTATTTCTTTTGTAGTCTTAAGTAGCAAATACATATTTAAGATAATCACTATGATTCTTTGAAAAATACAATGCTCAAATTTTTTACTTTCTCCCAACACAAACCTCTGACAATTTCTGTGAAAGAGACATGACTTCTTGATGAATTTACTTCATTCTGTAATTACTTCATTTCAAAACAGGAATGTCAATGTATAATGAGACATTTAACAATGAATATATATTTACATATATATGAATATATAGTCATATATATATATTCACCATACACTCTGGTTTTGTGACAACATGAAAAGTTTCATGTTTTCATTTTGCTTAGAATTCAGTGAAATATGTCTACAAAACTTCCAATGTGTCTCATTTTCATGAACAATTTGTTTTGGTTCATTATCTTTTGCAATTACATTAATATTTAATAACAAACAGATTATGAAGAGGTACAACAAAAGGTAATTTTCCAAAAGATTGTGTCTATGAGGTAGAACAAACACTAAAGGTAAGAAAATAGATTTTAATGAATACTTCAAGATATAAGGTAAATTATGTTATTTTAATGGGTTCCTTTCATAGAGATAAATTATTTTTCTAAAGAATATCTTTCTTTGAAATATTTCACTAACATTTACTAATTATTTTAGATGCCTATCAATGTGTTGTTAAATGGAAAGAAAGGTTTAATTAAAAATAGATGACATCAGCCCTGGCTGGCATAGCTCAGTGGATTGAGCGCGGGCTGCGAACCAAAGCATCGCAGGTTCGATTCCCAGTCAGGGCACATGCCTGGGTTGCAGGCCACGGCCGCCAGCAACTGCACATTGATGTTTCTCCCTTTCTTTCTCCCTCCCTTCCCTCTCTAAAAATAAATAAAATCTTAAAAAAAATAGACGACATCAAATAACTCCAAGAAAAATGCTTAGTACAATAATTAATGGTAAAATTTCCTTAATTACCTATAAGAAGATAATGATTTCATTTGACTCATTTGATCCATAGTAGTTAAATAGAGCTATTTTTCTTGAGGAGATGTATTATTGACACACTGTTTCAATTCACTTATTCTGTTTTCTGAGTTCAAATATAATAGTACAAAATTTATTTAACTCTATCATTTTCCTATTGTCTAAATATTAGCAAGGCTTAAGAATTTGCATTTCTCTGATGACTAGTGGCATTGAGCATCTTTTCCTATGTTTTAGCCATCTATATGTCCTCTTTGGAGAAGGGTCTATTAGGTCCTTTGCCCATTTTCTAATTGTTTTTTTTTTTTTTTTTTTTTTTTTTTTTTTTTTTTTTTTTTTTTTTTTTTTTTTTTTTTTTTTTTTTTTTTTTTTTTTTTTTTTAGTATTGAGTTTTCTAAGTGCTTTGTAAATTTTAGATACTAACCCTGTATCTGATGTATAGGCAAATATGTTCTCCTGTTCTTTGGGTTCTTTTTTTATTTTGTTGATGACTTCCTTTCCTGTGCAAAAACTTTTGTTTGATGTAGTCCCAATTGTTTTTTTTTTTCTTTTGTTTCCATTGCCTCCAATATGTTCTATTAACAGATTGACTGTAGAGAAAAAGGAACTGGAAGCAGATAGAATTATTTGTTGCTTTCATACATATCATAGCCAACAACACTGAAGACCTGAACTGGAATCTGGAAGTGGGGCTGAAATGAGAAGATCAATTGAAGTAGTCACAGAGGGAATCACTAGGACATAAACTATAATATTTGAGTAGTAAGAAAGAGAGAATTACTTTAAAACAATTCCCAGGTTTCTAGCACTATGTTCCTCTTAAATGAGGCATTAAACATGGTAAGTTTGAGGAATTACTGTTCAATTTAGGAGTCAGTAAGAAGCACATTGGAGGAAGTGATAAAAATGTGATTCTATACATCCTTGTGATAGAATGAATTTCCCTGAATTATTTTTTATATTCATAAAATCAAAGGGGAAAAGTCACAATGAAGTAAGGAAAATAAGAAGAGAAGGCCAATGATTAAATCTGATGATCAAAACAGTATTTCCACAAACCAAGTTGATTTTCAGTGGCTTTCCAGTTAATTCTCTGAGAAATATCCAAGAGATTGTTACAACAAATTTGTCAGATTTTACAAGAAACATAATATTTATTTTTGTACATTAAATATCATGCCAAAATGTTTATGAATGACATTCTTTGAAGCCATTTATTAATAGGACTATGCCTTAAAACAACACGTCCCCCAAATATTATTGATATTTTATCAAAAGTCTATTAATGTAAAATGCACATTTGGCTCTTAATTATTTTTCATTCTGACTTTGAGAATTACTGACTATTAATTTTAAGTAGTTCAATGAATTATAATTTGTATATAATCTTTGATTTAGAAAAATAACAGAGAAGAGTAGGGAAATGTAACATAAATATGAACTTGATTAGAGCAAGAATAATCACCCAAATCTCAGCTCTATTGTCAGAAAGATTCAAAGGTCAGAAAGTTGTTTCTTTGACACAAATATAATGGATATATATAGTGCTTTCTCAATATTATCCTATTCAATAAGGACACTTAATATAACAAAAGTTATTCAATTTAATGTTGTGGTAAAATTGCCTCAAGTGACTGAAAAATTATATTTAAGTTAATGGCTATTTCTCATCTCTAAAATGTCTAAAATCTTTCCTCTGAAAGGTGGGTGAAATCTATTGAAAACTATATCCTGAAATATTAAAACATAGCTTTGAGATGGATTTATGCACCATAAAACTTCTATTCAAAAATAAATTTAAATAAATAATTTATTTCCCCATGGCAAATCTTGAAAGTGAAATTCTTGACACTTTTTTTTAGATCTTTTTAATATGAGGCATATTTTCTAATAATATAAAGAGAAAGCTTTCACTTTTAGTAAAGGCAAATTTTCAGGCAAAATATCTAAAATGGATTTGTATTTTGAAGTGTTCACATTTTTAGTTATCCTGCTCATAGTAAAAGGTAAGTATGGTGAAATCTAATGTGAAAAGACACACAGTAAGTTGGATGCAGTTACCAAACTATGTAGGAGAAAATATCCTTTAAAGGAAAAACTTTGGTGTAATTGACACATTTATACCAATATGACTACTCTTGAATTTCTCTTAAATATCAAAATGGTATGATTAATTAGAAAAGAAAAACAATCATATTACCTAAAAGTTTGCAATTTTTCAAAATTGTTATATATTTCATAAAAACATAGAATTAATTATCATAACTTTCAAATTCACATTGACTTGGTCAAACCAGATAAATATTTCTTCAAGAGAAGACAAAGGTGAAAGTGTTTTAATAACAAATAATAAGTAGGTGGAGAACTGAGTTGTCAAATTTTTTTAAAAATTTTAATTTTAATTAAAAAAATTAATTGCACAGAAAGAAAAAAAAATATCACTTCTCTTGCTTGAATATTTTTCCAAACCTTCAAACATTGGAAGAATGATAATTTATACTAACATCTTTTATTCATTTTATAGAAACATAAGGCCATAAAATTCTACCTGTTCAGATATATATATATATATATACTATGTGCATTAGTTTTTCGAGTGGGTCTCTTATAAGCATTCAATTTCATGTGTTCTTTGCTTTGTACACTTTCTGTACTACTCGTTCAAGAGGAAACCACAATACTATTGCAAATAACATCTGTTCACAAGGATTCAATGATCTCAATTTAGATGACACAGATTCCCAGGTCTTACTTTCAATAAAATTTCAATTTATAAATAGTTACATTAAATCTAAAAAAAATAAAAATGAAAAATAAAATGTCTGTTTTAATGTTAAACTCATCAAAGATTGCACATATTATTTAAAACATAGAGAAGCAGAATGGTGATTGCTGTACAATAACCCAAACAGTATTTTCTAAAGTAAATACTATTGAACTAAAACAGTAGCTAAATTAACTTTGGAAATCTTTTCTTATAGGCTATTGTTGTGAAATCTTAGAAGAGAGTGTTGCCTATGTATTTTTACCATAATGAATCCACTTTCTAACCAGAAGAACTACTTTTGAAAATGGTGACCTAGATAATAATTAATTATTTTAAGGATCATATATTAATATACTATGAATTGCTTAGTTTTTGATGCTTCTCATGTTGTGTAATCATTTACAAATTGTAGTGCAGATCATGATAATGATTTACCTGACAGAAGGAATAAAGGGCATATGTAGTTACCATAGTCTCTAAGCTGCTTGCTGAGCTTGCCTGTTTTTCTCTTATTCATATTTTCTGCCACCACTGTCCTTATTAGTTGCACTAATACAATTTTCATCTCTTTGTATATCCACATGTAAGATAAAGAGGACTTTTTCAAACTTGCTTTTTTTCCTCATTATTTCTCTGCTTAAACCTCTCTTCCTATATTATCTTCACCTGGATATCTCATTCAGTTAGGATTATTCCATTGATTGATAATAACAAAAAAATGCTGTATAAAATAATATTTTAAAAATATATCCTTCATAGTATTGAAGATATGCTAATAAGATAGAACACAGTATCCCTCCCTCCCCACTCCCCTCTGGCCACCATCAGAGTGTTCCATGTTTCCATCCCTCTGGTTCTATTTTGCTTGTTAGTTTATTTTGTGATGTAAAGAAGGGGAAGGGACTAGTCAAAGAACATGTATGAATGACCCATAGACATGGACAATGGTGTGGAGTTTGACTGTGGGAGTGGGGGTCGGCTAGGCAGAGGGGGCACATAGGGGAAAATTGGGACAACTGTAAATTTTTAAAAAAAGAGAACACAATGAGAAACTGAAAGGCTGGTTTCTGCATGAAGTTTGCTATCAAAGAAGTAAGACAGTTTCTAAGCATTAAAGTTATTTACTGTATCACATAGGCACTTATCTGCATAGCAAAGATTATGACCAGAGCCACTTATGGTAGGAAGTCTTGTTAGAGATCTCATTTGAATAAGATGAGTCAGAGGGGACGATGGCTTTTGTGTGTGGGGGGCATTACATTTGAACAATTCTCTACTTGTCAAAATGACATAAAAAATGAAAGGAAGAAGCATTTCTGGTGTGGCAAAGTAAGGACCCTCAAAAACTCACTCTTTGGGAAAAGCAGTTAAACTATAGTACAATAATTTAGTATCAATTTTTTCAGAAATCTGAACTTAACTAAAAGCTTGCAAAAACCCAGGAAGTGTCTAACTAGAACAATTACTGAATTTTGGTAAGAGCAGGCCCTGTGGCTAATTAACTTGCTCCTTTCCATTCTCTCTACCAAATCCTTCAGTAGGCTTGAAAACCAATAGCCTTCCAACAACCAAAATAAATGGAAAGATGTCTTATGCTCATTTATTGAACAACTCCATTTGGCAGAAAGGGAAATACTCCTAAATTTTAAGTATGGACAACACAATCTCTACAAAAATCCAAGCTACATTTTTGCAGAAATTGACAAGCTGATCATATGATTCTTAAGGGAAGGCAAGTGACCTATAATAGCCTGAACAATCTTGAGAAAGAAGAAAAGTTAGAAGACTCATAATTTCCAACTTGAAAACTTCATATAAAGCTACAGTAATTAAGATAGCATATGATTGATGTAAGGTTAGATATATAGATCAGTGGAATAGCGTTGAGAGCTCCAAAATAAAAACCCTTGCATTTATAGCCAATTGATTTTTGACAGGGTGTCAAGGTAATTCAATTGTGAAAGAACAATCTTTTCAACAAATAGCACTGAGGAATGTGGGTATTCACATGAAGAAGATTTAAATTCTCTTTCTGCACCTGTACAGATGTGAACCCCTGTAATGTTATGTGAATATCTCCATAAAGTCATTATAAAAACAAATGAAAGGTCATTTGACTTTGGACAGTGAACACACAATGCCATATACAGATCCTGTATCATAGTAATACAGTAAATATTAAATACAGTATCATAGTAAATCAGTACACTTGAAACCCCCATAATTCTATTAACGAATTCTGTGAAGCTCAATTTTAACTTAAAAAGCAAAAAACAGGGGTGGGTGGGCTGGATTGGGAGTAAAGGGGATAAAACTGTACTTGAACAATGATTAAAATAAAATAATAATAATAAAAAACAAAAACAAAAACAAGAAAATAAAGAAAAAAGTTGTGCAGCTGTGAGGGTACTGATTCAAAAGGGGGAAAAATGTATAAACCTCTCTAGGAGGTGGTGATTACTGATGCACACCCTCCCTCAGATTTACACTCTCCCTAGCTCCACATAGTTTAGAGGGGCCAGAGGCTCACAAATCTTGAACATAATTTAAGTACCTAGTCCTTAAAGTAAATGCAAATCTTCTTCAGAGTAGAACACACTCTTCCATGGTTTCAAGATCTTGCCACAAATAACCTTACAAGTACTGTAAGATCTAGCTACCACTTGAAGATTACTGAGCATACAGTGATGTTTAAATATGCATAAAACAGCCCTGGCTAGTGTGGCTCAGTTGGTCGGAACATTGTCCAGTAAATTGAATGGTCCTGGGGTTCAATTCTCAGTCGGGGCACATGCCTAGGTTGTGGGTTCAATCTTCTGTTGGGATGCATACAAATAAGAAGCCAATCCATGTTTCTCCTTCATACCATTTCTCCCCCCCCACTTCCTCTGTCTCTGAAAGAAATGACAAAAAATTCCTTGAATGAAGGTAAAAACAAACAAACAAACAAACAAACAAACAAAACTATAGATACTACAGAACATACCTTCATAGGACTCAAATGGTGGCATTGTCAGAAATAGAGTTTAAACCAGCTATATTTAAGTTAGTTATTGGGTTGACCAATTTGTTTTTTTCTGTAAGGTGGCTCTTGTAGTGCTTAGTTGTCTTTAATTTCATTTAAAACAATTTTGTTAGATTGTATTGTGATAGCTCTCATATCAATGTGCATTTAAAAAATATCAAGATTGGTGTATTTTTGTGTAGTCATTTTAATATTGAAGATGGAAGAGAAAAAACAACATTTTTGGCACATTATGCTTTATTATTTTAAGAAAAGTAAAAATGCAACTGAAACACACAAAAAAAGATTTATGCACTGTATGGAGAAGTTGCTGTGAGTGATCAGATGTGAAAAGTGATTTGTGAAGTTTCATGCTGGAGATTTCCTGTTGGACAATGCTTCCTGGTTGGGTAGACTAGTTGAAGTTGATAGCGATAAAACTGAGACATTAATTGAGAACAGCCAATGTTATACCTCATGGAAGATAGCCAAAATCCTAAAAATATTCAAGTGAATAAAGTTATTGGTGAAAATGAAAAATGTCTTTTTATTTTAGGGGAAAAAACAAAATAACTCTTTGGCCAATTTGATAAAATTGTGTTAAATTGAAAATATCTCTAGAAAATAGGAAAGTGTAAAAATGACATAGCTAGTGAAAATAAAGATCAAGTAGGACCTTAATAAATAAAAATATAACTGCAATTTAAAATCTGTTGGATGTAAGTAGCAGATTGTTTTGATTTAATGTTGACTGTATATTTTTTCCATTACCATTTAGTTCCCTTATAACCCCCACCCCCAATAATCACAATACTGTTGTTCATGTCTAGGACAAGTAGCGGATTTTGAGAATGGAATTGCAAATTAATGATTTGAAAGATACAGCAAATGAAATTATCCAAAAGCAGAAAAGGAAAACATGGAATCTATAGAATACAAGATTGAAGATCCAGAGATATCAGATAAAGACTCTGATAATCTAACATATGATTGATAGGAATTCCAGAAGAAAAAACTAAGAGGATAGTTTGGAATAAAATATTTGAAGAGTCAACAGCTAAGAGGAAAGATTACAAACCATACATTAAATGAGTATGATGACTCTAGATGTAACAGGTAGAGATTAAATAATACATAAAGACAAATTGTTAAAAACTACATAAAATTTTTAAAAAGATAAATATTATGGAATTCTATACAGCAAAGAGAAAGAAGGAGCTCCTACCCTTTATGACAGCATGGATGGAACTGGAGAGCACTATGCTAAGTGAAATAAGCTAGGTGATGAGAGATAAATGCCATATGATTTCACCTTTAACTGGAACATAATCAACAAAATAAAAAAAGCAAACAAAATAAAACCAGAGACATTGAAATTAAGAACAATCTAACAATAGCCGGAGGAGAGGGGGAGGAGACAGTGGGGAGAAGGGTTTTCAGGAACTACTATAAAGGACACAGGGACAAAACCAAGGGGGAGGGCAGAAGGAAGGGAGGGAGCTGGGTTTAGTTGGGGTGTGGGGGGAGAGGTGGGGAGAAAATACAGACAATTGTAATTGAACAACAATAAAGTAATTAAAAATAAAAATAAATAAAATATACATTTAATATGGAAAAAAGATAAATATTAAAAATGATAGAAGAAACAGGAAAAGAAATGTTAGCACACCACTTATTCAATAGCAACTGAAGAAATCAGTAAATAGTAGAACAACAAATTCAATAATTGGAAAGAAAATAAGTACTAACCTAGAATTTTATATTCTGAAAAAATATTTCAAACTGAAATGATAAACAATGGCTTTATCCAACACACAAAATATGAGTTTGTCATATGAAGACTTTTCCTAAAAGAAATTCTAAGCAGTATTTTTTCAGGAATGGAAAAGTGAGTTTACAAGAAATGTCCAAAAATAAAAACAAAATGAGGAACAAAAGAACTGGTAAATATCTATAAGCAAAATAAATATTAATTGTATTAAAAAGTAATAAAGTGAGGTTAAGCATGTAACAAAATAAAAAATACCCTATATTACAGTAAAAGTGTTACTGGAGAGAATAAATGGAAATTTAATATCTAAAGACTTTTATATATTTTGTATACTTATTTATATACTTATTTAAAATACACACTATTATATACTTATTTAAAATGCACACTATTTTAAACATAAAGAAGATTTAGAATAAGTGACCAAATAATTGACTATGACCAAGTCTTGACAAATTTCAAAGGCATGCACTCTGTTTATTTTTGACCACATAGGTTTATACTAGATATCTAATTCAAAAAAGACCATTCAAAATATGCTTTATCTTTGGATATTAAAAAAATTGTTATGTACTAACCCATATGTCAACAAAGAAATCAAAGCTGAAATGGGAAAATATTTTGAACTAAATTATATAAAACTATTACATACCAAAACATATTGACTGCAGTGAAAGCAGTAATTAGTTTGACAGTTATAACCTATAATAAATGTGTTCAAAAAGAAAAAAGGCTGAAAAATCAATGTGTTAACTGATTTCACCTCATGAAATTGTCATCTCATGCAACTTCCCAACTCATTCCATGAGGCTAGTGAAACCATTTTCAAATTTGGCATTTCAGGATCTCTTTACATGCTTAAAATTTGTTTCCCCTCCAATGACCAGTTAATGAAAAGTAGTTCTCACTGTTAGATAGATTTGTTGTAGTGGGTCCAATGATGGCCCCCAAAAGGACATGTCCACATCCTAACAGTAACCTGTAACTGTGATCTCATTTAGGAAAAGTGTCTTCACAAATATAACTAAAGATCTCCAGATGAGATCATTTTGGGTTATACCAGTAGGTCCTACATTCAATGGCAAAAATCTCTTTAAAAACACAAAGGAAAGAATGGGTGGTAGAGGAAAAGCCCATGTGAAGATGGAAGCAGAGAATGGAGTACACAGCCACAAGCCAAGGAACACCTGAGTGTACTAGAAGTTGCAAGAGGCAAGCAATGATTTTCCCCAGACACTTTGGGGCGGGGAGGGTGGTCCTATCAACACCTAGATTTTTCGGACTTCTTGCCTTGACAACTATGGAAAAATAGATTTCTGTTGTGTTAAGCCATCAAGTATACAGTTATTTGTAACAGTAGCACCAGGAAACTAATAAAAGTGTTAAATGAATTTGGGAATAGCAACCTTAAGTCTTCCAATAATATAATTCATAATAATATAAATTAATTAGGTGGCATCTGAAGTGTTGGAGACTAGATCTAAATTTATTAATTTTGTCATCTTTTGTTGATTGCATCTGGAGGTTAAAATAGGATGAATGAGTTATAAGACATTTAAAGACAATAGAATACCAGTAACATTACTGTATATGTAGGTAATGGTCTTCTGTATGCATATTGCTCTGCATCCACACTGAAAGGTATAATCAATTTTTTTTTTTTATTTAAGTGACAGGTGTTTATATTTGTTGCTGTCATGTTCAGGAAATCTAAAGAGTGGACTATGAGTCAGAGAGTAATTCAAATATAAGAATTAGGATCCAAACTCATAATTTTTTAAATTTCTCAGGAGGAGTTAAGGGAGAAGATCCATGTTGTTGCTTAGAAAGTACTGATTCCAAATGAAGAGTCCTATTACAAATATTTTTCCCCACATCTTTGCTTTTTATTTTTCATCTTTTTATGTGAGCTGCCTTTTCTCTGCTTATCTGGTTAGTGTCTCTTATTCTGTTATTCTGCCCAGCCACACCTGTAGTTTTACCTACCATCTATATATCATTTGCTCTCAAAAGAACATCTCTGGCCCAAGTCTCCCTCCTAAACTTCAGACATGGATGACTAATTGACTAGAAACATCTCTACTTTTTTTACTTTATGCACGTAGCCTCAAAGTACAAATCAGACACTTAAAAAAAATCATCCTTTTCAACCTTCTGCTTTACTTCTCTTTAAGTGAACAGCATTATGAATTTGCCAAGCTAGAATTAGAATCCAGTCATGAATTTCTGTCTCTCTCCTGCCCTGACATACATATTAATCACCAAGTCTTGTTGAGCTTATCTATTTTACTTTTTCTGAACCTTTCCAATTTGCTCAGCTTGTCATTATCTTTATTAAGGTCCCAATCATTTTCTCTTGCTTGCAGCTCTTAAGAGCGTGCTAACTTCTCTCTGTTCTTTTTGTCTTATTTCTTGGACCATTTCTCACCTCTTGTCAAAATGATCTTGCTAAAGCATGGACTCCTCCCACATAAACTCCTTCATTATACTTTATTATATCCCACCCTCATTCTTGACTATACTGCCACCACTCATTGCCCTCAAGCTAAGGTATAAATTCCTAATCAACTGAATTCATTAACATTTCTATTCTCTGAGCCCTTTCTCCTCACACCACAATAAATTGCATGGATTTCTCCAAACTTGTCATGTGTTTCTTCAAGGCTTTGTTGTTTTTTTCCTTCTGCTTAGAAGTTATTTTTCCAAATACCCCCTGTATGTAACCAACTTCTGATATACTTTGACCCTAGAAGTCATTCGTCCAGAGTAAAGATGTTTCAGATCCCCCAGATTGTACAAATTGCCTATACTCTATGTCCTTAAAGCACTGTATCCATGCTCCTTTCACTTTACTTATCAGCTATTGTTTGTGTCACCTACACAGGATTGTAAACCCTTGAGGACTTGCATGTATTTTCATCACTGTTGTAGCCCCAGATTCTGATGTAGTTATCACAAATTCAAAAGCTGTCTAGGACTAAGCATGTAAAAAAAGGTGTAACTACATTTAGAAGGCAATGTGTGTGGCAAGGACAAGATTATGGTAAAGAATATAAGTAAATAAAGTATATATGGGCATTCAATATGAATTTTATAATACAGTATTGGCCAAAAACTATGTTTTGAGGCCACGTTTGGCCCCTCTTCAGTCAGACTGCAAAAATGTTATATATACTGTATTAGCTCTTTACATTAGTTATAAGAGATTATCAATGAAAATTTATTAATAATATGTTAAAATTCATCCTTTTGTTAATCACCTTTTTATTGAATTTTGCTTTGGTATGTGAGTCAGTACACATTCCCTTGCCACTTCCCCTGGAAAGTAATTTTATTGAGGAAAATCAAAGATTAGGTGACAAATTGATGATGTTAATGTATACAATGAAGGTATTTTCTATGGCAGTTACATTCCAATCATAAATAAACAATTCAGAGATAAATTCAAGGCAATTTTAATTTCTGTGATTAATATGGATAGATATATTTTAAATATGTTGATACAGCTTAATATAATCTATGAAATATTTTATAAAATTTTTCACTACTTAGAATTTCTTATAGAGAGAAACAGTTGGGTAAGATAAAAATAAGGAAATACAACATTAGTTTATATCTTTCTTTTTTATTGTTTTTCCATTGCAGTTGTCCCAATTTCCTCCATTCTTCTCCCCTACCCTGCCTACACCTCACTTCCACAGTCAGTCCCCACCCTGTTGTCCATGTCCATGGGTCATTTATACTTCTTCTTTAAATAGGCCCTTCCCCTTCTTTCCTCCCTTAATTATCCTCTTCTCTTCTCCCCTCTGGATCCTCTAAGTCTGTTCCTTGTTTCCACGCCTCTGGTTCTATGTTCTTCATTCTTGTGTTTTGTTGATTAAGTTCCATTTATAAGTTAGATCATATGGTATTTGGTAAAGTATAGCACCCATTTACAACAAAAATGCTTAGCACAGTGGGAATTGAGGGAGCATACCTCAACATAATAGAGGCCATATATGGGAAACCTACAGCCAACATCATACTCAGTAGGAAAACTAAAAGCTTTCCCACTAAGATCAAGAAAAAGACAAGGATGTCCACTTTCACCACTTTTATTCAACATAGTATTGGAAGTTCTAACCACAGCAATCAGAAAAGAAAAAGAAATACAAGACATCCAAATTGGAAAGGAGGAAGTAAAACTGTCATTATTTGCAGACGACATGATAGTGTACATAGAAAACCCTATAGGCTCCACTACCAAAAAAACTACTTGACCTAATAAGGGAATTTGGAAAAATAGCATTTGGAAAAATACAAAGTCAATATTCAGAAATTGATAACATTCTTGTACACCAACAATGAAATATCAGAAACAGAAACTAGGAAAAAATCCCATTTACTATATCTACAAGAAAAATAAAATATCTAGGAATAAACTTAACCAACAAGGCAAAATATCTGACTTGGGAAACTATGGAACACTGAAGAAAGAAATAAAGGAAGATACAAATAAATGGAAGCATAGACCGTGGGTTGGAAGAATCAACATTATTAAAATGTCCACACTACCCACAGCAATCTATAAATTCAATATAATTTCTATTAAAACACCAAAGGCATATACCACAGATCTAGAACAAATATTTCAAAAATTTATATGGAATAGAAAATGACTCCAAATAGCTGCAGCAATCTTGAGAAAGAAGAACAAAGTAGGAGGGATCACAATACCTGATATCAAACTATACTACAAGGCCACTGTAATCAAAACAGTTGGGTACTGGCATAAGAACAGACACATGATTTGAATCTTTCTTAGTAGATTTTGTTATATAAATACAGGAATAAATCCTTACATTCTTTTATTCTTTTGAACATTTGACCAGTATTTAATTTCAGTATTTTATTTATTACTCAAAATATATTTATTTGAATTTAGATAGGCTTGATTTTCGGATATGCAAATGGATTATATTTTCAATGTAATGAAAATGAAAAAAGGTCTTTAGAACATTTTTAGATAAAGAAATCCATTTCATGTATTTTTCCATAAATACTATTTTAAAGTATTGCTTAAAAACCCTGTTGTCATATAAAATGAAGGGGGATATAATATGATACAATGCTAACATGTATGAAATAATTATATGAAAAGATAAAATTTTATGGAACATTGAACATTTTGGGTAATTTTTAAAATTTTCTATTTTTTTCTAAGCAGCTACATGGAAATAAAACTCATTTTTGAATATATTTTCTGCTGTGACAAGACTTCTACAAATTCTTCTTACCCAATTGACAACATATAAGTCATATTTCACCATCTAATTGAATAAATCATATTGTACTGTAGCAACAGATTTTCTATATGGTAGTTGCAAATTTATCAATTACATTTTCAACTAACTCTGAAGAGGCTTATTTGAAATAACAGCATACTAAAATTTATTTATATCTTATATCATTTACATATGATATCAAGGTTTAAGAGCTTAAAAAATTAAAGATTAAAACAAATGAAAGTGAAATTTTCTGTCCTTAAAACTGAACATGAGAATCCTGTATATGCTCTTCAGTTATTAGTATTTGCTGGTTTCAGATCCAACTCTGACCTTAATTTCATGTGGTGTACTTCAGTTCTGCTTTTTATGCAGAAATGATAAAACATCTTCAGTGAGTGACTATATTATTTTAATAATTGAGTTAAGTAATTTCATTTTGTAAGAGTATAACAATATGAAATTGTCATTTATTCTGAAACACTCTTGGAAAGTTGTGTTCCATTGTGATAAATTGTGCCTCTCTCATACAAACACAAGTTTGGTGCACTTCAGGATTCTCTTCTTAGTTTACTAGTGAGGATATATACTCAGAGCCATTTCAGATATTGTGAACCTTTTTCTTCTTGACCTGAATCTTAATTTGTTAATGTGGAAAATTAATACTTTTCTGCAAAATCAATTTTATGAACTTTGGAAAAATTCCTATTGTTTATTAATATTAAAGTCACTAATATTTGTAAACAAAATCATGGCAAGCTTCAAGTTTATTTGAGCAACTTCTAAGCTGCTGGAGTATACTCTACTAGGATTCCACTGCAGCAGAAATTGAGATTTTAGAAAATTAAATTTTTCAAAAAAATATTAAAAATAGCTCAAAATGTAGCTCTAAAACACCTTATCCAGTTATTTTTAGTAAGAATATGCAAGTATTTAAAAATAAAAGTTCAAATCAGTAATTGTTTACTTAAATAATCTCTGATGACGTGGAAAAATGTTCACAAAGCAAGTGGCTTATTAGGAATGAAAGTTATTTTAATGCTATTATATAGCAGGCTTTATGGGGTTATTGTTTTTAATAATTTGAAATATTAAAATATTCATTGACTTTTACAGGTAGTTGGAAACAAGAGATAGTTATGGAATTCCTATAACTATTAATAACAACATGAAAATGAAAATTCTGCTTACGCTTTAAGAAGACATAAATATGACACATGGTGGGAGAAACAAATTTGTTGGTGTGAAGAAAATAAATGAGAATTTTTATTCTATAATGGTAGCAATGACTGCATATTAGCGCTGTCAGAGAACAATGTCATTTCTAGGGTAGTGCATCCATTTTGTCACATGGGCCATTTAACAAAGAAACAGATAAGCATTATTTCACAGTAATTTTGAAACAGTAACATCTCATATTTTTGTTACAGGGTGGATTCCATACATTCTCCACCCCTGTAATTTTAATTATTTATTTCCTTTTATTAAAAAATTTGTTAAACAAAGGAATATACTTTTCACATTAAAATAGGCGTCATTACATTCATCAAGGGAAATAACTGTTAATAAGCTAATGCATAAACTTCTGTCTCCTTATAGTGTGCACATGTATATTTGAATGTGTTATATACATTTGCTAAAACATTATTATGCTCTCATACTTTATATACTGCTTTTTCATTTTAAACGACAATATACCATTTTGCCATGTATAATATGCACTCATGTTTTTGTATACATTATACATGGTATTATTATGTCCATTATTATAACCATAATGTAATCATTATATCTATGTATAATGTGCACCCTTATTTTTCTCTCAAAAATTTAGGCAAAACAGTGGGCATTATATATACATGGCAAAATACAATACACTTTTCTAATTTTTGAGTATACTTCTTAGACTCTGAACTTGAAGCCTCAAGTGTTATTATGAACACTAAAATTTTGTTCACTCTATGAATTTTAAAAATAATCATAAAATTCATAACAATTCACTTTTATGGAAATAAAATTTTAGGCTTTCTCTTATGAACTTATTCCAGCATATAACATGTCACCAGACAGAGGGTAAGATTGACATATATTTTTCATTGTAATAGTATTTAGAAGACCTATTCTGATAGAAATTCTTATTATATAATACATCTAACTAGGTACAATATCTAAAAATTGTACCTTATTGATTGCATATTTTTACCTGACTTATTTCATATATACAACTTTGCAATTACAACAAACACCTTTCAAAAGAATATAGAATAACTGAGCAAAAAATATAGAAAGGTATTTTCTCAGATTGCTCCAGGCCAGTACTTCAAGGAACACATCTATTTCTTGCCCTTCCCTCAGTTCCAAGGTGACTCTGGAGTACTGCTTTGGAATCCTTTTGAGCTATCATGCAGAATTCCTGATAAAACTTGGTAACTGATGCTCCAATAAGCACTGTCCCTTACTAGCCAGCAGCCCAACTTTGATGAAAGAAGCCCCTGCTCTGGAGTTCTTCCAGATCAGACTCTCTAGCCTGTTTCATCTGTCTTCCATGTGCTCTGTAGGCTAAGGCTTCTCCTTTAGACTTGCTTGATTCATTTGTTTTTATATTGATTCTAATTTCACCTAGGTCAGAGATTCTAAATTCACAGATGGCTTAGCAGAAAAGCAAATTCTAAACTCATAGTTCTTATTTGTACTTTGATTTCCTTTTAAAGTGATGTTTTTAAACATTTTCCCTAAAAATAAAAGAGCAATGTTTTTGACATATTTGAACTGAATAAAGCATGGAGGAACTACACATACATTTGTCTATATTAATGTATGCAACAAACTAACTAAGTAGAGGCATTATTGTCTTTTTAAGAATTATTTTTGCAAAAGTGTTTGACTCTATTATAAAATTATTTTTAGAAGCTTCCCAACCCTGACATACCTTCTGTTTTCTTTTACATTTTTCTACATTGCACTCACTGCCATTTACCACACTAATTACATACTTAAAATGCATAAATTTAATTTATAAATATATTTATTTAAATATAATACGCAATGAGATACCACTCCACACTGGTTTGTGGGAACACAGACTGTGCAGCTTCTGTGGAAAACAGTATAGAATTTTCTCAGAAAACTAGAAGTGGAACTGTCTTGTGATCCAGTGATGCCACTGTTGGGATTTTTCCATAAGAATCCTGAAACACCAATTCAAAAGAACCTTTGCATCCCAGTGTTTATAGCAGTGTTATCTGCACACACAAGTGCTGGAAACAGCCTAAGTACTCATCAGTAACTGAATGATCAAAAAACTGGTACATTTACGCAATGGGATTCAATGCAGCAGAAAGAAAGAAGGGACATCTACCCTTCACAACAGCATGGATGGAACTGGAGAGCATTATGCTAAATGAAATAATCCAGGTGATGAAAGACAAATACCATATGATCTCACCTGTAAGTGGAACCTAATTAATGAAACAAACAAATGAGCAAAATAGATCTAGAGAAACGGAAATAAAGAACAAACTGACAGTGACCAGAGGGGAGGGAGGAGAGGGCTAATAGGGGAAGGAACAGGAAGGAGCAAGTCAAAGAACATGTGTAGAGGACCCATGGGCACGGAAAGCAGGGTGGTGATAGACTGTGGACAGTAGGGGGGAAAGGGAGAGCAATGGAGAAAAATGTGGACCAACTATAATTGAACAACAATAAAACAAATAAATAAATACAAAATATATAAATAAAATATATATATATATTGATAGTTTATACATCTCTCTATAAACTTATTATCTATCATCTTCCACTAAAGTATAAATTTCAGGAAAAATGAATTTTTTCTATTCCTAACTCATAAAGTAGTAAATAAGAAACATAGGTAGTTAATATTATTTGTTAAATGAATTAGTGAACTTATTCCTTCATGGTTATTTGTTTTTCTGTGAAGATTTTGTTTAATTTATTTTTTTAGTATAAATGTTTAAGGAGAAAGTAACTATTGAGTTTTAAATGAATAAGAAATTAGAACCCTTGGCTGGCATATCATAGCACCATCAAATTACAAAGAAACTATAGTACAGCTTTGTGATTTTATAAAAGAGTATTTTCAGTCCACAATATCTGCATACAAAATGAAAAACAGGAAGGAATATTTTTTCTCTTATTCCTCTAAAGTTAGACTAGCAAGCATAAAGGCAATCACGTTAAAAATCTTAATTCTTAAAACCATTTTCTCTTACCTTTAAAAATACTATGCAACTGTAATTGAACAATAGTAAAAAAAATACAAAAATACTATGCAAACAATTTAAAATCTCTTAAAGTAATGACATGTTAATATGTCTGATATTACTAAAATAATGTTGGTGTTAATGCCAAGCCATTTATCTATTTAGTTATAAATAGAATAACTCAGGGTAAGAGAATGTAATACTGCCCACTTAACTGCAAGCTATTACCCAAGCTTTTGCAGTCTTAAAAGGAACCACAGGTTCAATTAACCATTATCAGAACAGCTTGAGGAGTAAGACCGACACTTAATTAGCTCCATTATATCGTTTTTATCTAAGAAGGTAAAAATAGACTAATATTAACTATCATTCCCCACTATTCTTTAATGATACAACATTGGTTGAGTGTGAGGACACATTTTAAAGGGACTGACACACCTAATAATATGTAGTTGCCATATGAAAACCTTGTATGATTACCTGCTTTTCTTCTAGGCCGCTCAGAAGAGAATCAGTCCTTTACCTTTTATTCCCTTTTAGGCATGTTGTGTAAGCAGCTGTACAGTTAGGATTTGAAATTTAAATTCAGCTTTTCAAAATATAGCCAATAATATTTCACCATTGCAGACATTTTAGCAGTTGTCTGTTGCATAATCAGCATGAAATCCAACAAAACTGTACACCAAAGAAACTCAAAGACATCTGCCTAACTGCTTTATTGGATGTTTGAGCAATTCCGTGGAAGCTTTGCCCATATCACCTGTGGTGGAACAGATGTGGCTACCATGTGAGACGTATATTAGGGTTGTAGAATGCCTGCTAGAAAGACATTCCAAATGCAGAAAAATATATTTTACCTTATGAAAAGGGCCTTGAGGGATCCAAATCACCTTCTCTTATTACACTGTTATAGGCTGAGAAGAACACACAATGCATAGCAGATCTAGCTGAAGAAGTACTTTATGCTGAAGAGTTGAAATAAATTAGTTTTAAAATTTGTTATTTTCCTTTTTTAAAATTATATTTTATTGGCTATGCTGTATAATTGTCCCAGTTTTTCCTCCCTTGCTCCCCTCCACCCAATACCCCTACTCCCTCAGGCAAATAACACACCATTGTTCCTGTCTAGAGGTTAATGCATGTGTGTAGGTTCTTTGTCTACTCCATTTCCTATACTGTACTTTACATCCCCCCATGGCTGTTCTGTAACTATTTACACTTCTTAATCCCCTCATCTCCTCACTCACTCCTCTACACCCCAATCCCATCTGGCAACTATCAAACATTCTCCATAACTATGATTCTGCCCCAGTTTTCCTTGTTTGCTTAGTTTGTTTTTTAGATTCAGTTGTTGATAGATACGTATTTGTTGCCATTTTATTGTTCATAGTTTTGATCATCTTCTTTTAAAAAAAATAAATTCCTTTAGCATTTCATGTAATAATGGTTAGGTGATGGTGAACTCCATTAGTTTGTTCTTGTTGGGGAAACTCTTTATTGGCCCTTCATTCTAAATGATAGATTTGCTGGGTAGGGCAATCTTGGCTATAGGTCTCTGTTTTTCATCACTTTGAATATTACTTGCCAGTGTCTTCTAGCATGCAAAGTTTATTTGAACTTCATGCCAAGTCTATGCAGGAGCTTCAGCTATGCAGGGGAAGGGTAGTGGCACTCCAACAAGGTCTCTAGCTGTCCACTGGTTGAACAGGCTCTGAGGTTTCCCAGGTGGTGCAGGCCAAGGTCAGCACCCACCTGTGCTTTGCCCAGGGCCACTCTGTCTGAGCTATAAAGCAATCTGAGATGGCTGCTACCTGTGCTGGGCTTTGAGATTCCCAAAAGAAGCCAAGCTGTGAATCTAGGCTGGCTAACACTAGTGCTGGGCCTGGTGACACTTAACAAGAGGTATGGTGGCTGGGGGATCACTGAGGCCTGCTGTGGCTTATTTGAAAGGATGTAGGAAGTTGTGAAACATAAGCCAAGACCAAACATTCATATGGAAAAGCCAACATTAACAGCTGTAAATTGGGTGGGACAGAGCCTCAGGGGATCTCCAGGGTGGGGCAAAGATTATTAGCCTGATTGATGGAGTCTCAGATATGGCACCTGCCTGCCAGCTCTGTGGCTTTGTCCACCTTTCAGTCTGGGAGAAAGCTGTCCTCTAGTTCTTGCTTTGATGGCAGACCCCAGATTCTCCCTGTATGCCCTGGTGCTTTTCAAGCTGCTACCCCAGTGCTTCAGCTCAGAAGGAGTGAATTTGGTTAAGTTTGTGTGTTCTGTCAGAGAGACTGCTTGGGACTCCAGAAGTTTCTCCCACTAACTCAATCCATGCTGGTTTTTGTAGGCAGAAATTATGGGGATTTATTTTCCTGGCACTGGAACCCTGGGCTGGAGGTCCTGATGTGGGGCTGGGATTCCTTGCTCCCAGGATATCCCTCACAAATTTTTATCTATCACATGTGGATATGGGACCAGCCCATTTCATGTCTCTGCCCTTCCTACCAGTCTGGATGGATGTGATTTTTTTAATTCCATAGTTGTCAGACTTCCATTCAACTTGATTTCTGATGGTTCTGAATGATGGCTATTCTGTAATTTAGTTGTAATTTTGATGTGGTTGTGAAAGGAGGCAAGCTGTGTTTACCTATGCTGCCACCTTGACTGGAAGTCTTGTTATTTTTCTTAAATAGTAAAACTCCTTGTAGGTATAAAACTGAAAGTCACAGTGAAGTCATAATTTGTGTGGGGATTATTTAGTTTTTATTTCAGTTCTTATTTAAATTAATCCTAATCGAGAGATGTTTTGAGGGATTTTGAAAAGGTTTTTTTATAATATTTTGAATAATTAGAGTTCACACCGGCTCTTTAGTACCTCCTTGTAAGAGAATGAGATAGAAGAAAATATAAAAGTTATAAAAATATCTAAAATAATAGTGTAGGAGAAGGATTCTGTCATTAGGGGAACCTGTATTCCACTCATGATAAATACATGAGGAGAGGCTTTTGATGGACCACACTGTGTACTTCTGGAATCTGGCATGGAGAACGCACTAAGCATATGCTACTTATTTTGATAGAAAATACACTAAAACTTAGATAAAGAGAAGAAGCCTCTATAAATATCATAGGCCTTAAGATATTTTTGGTATATAATTCTTCATTTGGATCATTTACCTCCTTATGGCTAAAAAGTAATTTATTCCAAAACAGTTAGATGTTCAGGAGAAAAAAGCAGGATTGTTATCATGGAATTATAAACACATTGCATAATTTATGTGGAAATTTATGGATAAGACAGGTATTAATATGCCCCAAATTTATTAACCCTATAATTTGTTAGAGGGCTATCAATCCTTAGAGAGATCAAATCTAGTCTTTCTACCCATTTTCCTCTAGCCCATCAGTGAATAACAGTGGACCTATATCAAATCAACATTGGATATTAATATTAAATGAAGATTTAATTAAAAATAATAATTTAAATGTAACAATGTGTACATTATTTGGTTAAGGTTAAATAAAACATTGATTAACCTTGAATTAAATATTCATAGTATTTGTATGTAACAAATTACTATTCCTCTGAAATCTCAAATATCTTAGCCTTTATAGTTTTCATGAAGCCTGTATTTCCTATTTAAATAGAAAACTGACAACAATTCATTAGAAAAATACGACCAAGTGTCTAGCTCTCTAACACTCTGTTGTCTTAAGTTATTTTTTATTGCAACTGTCTATAAAGTCTAGTTAACTTTCTTGCTGACATAATTATATTTAAATACAAATAAAAAATAAATTCACTTTTCTATTGTGATTGCTTCTGAGAGATTTCAGAGACTCCAAAGGTCAAATCTCATTCTTTTCTTTCTTTTTTTTTCTTTAATGTCATTTTCTTTTCCTCTCTCATTGTCTGTTTTCTCCTCTTGTCTATTGTTTCATATCCTCCTAAGCACTGCAAACACATATTCTATTTTCTTTCTTTCTTCCCCTCTTTTCCTTTTGCTTTTCGAACATCCTCCCATGTGGAAAAATGGTTATGTACTTCTTTAACAAGAAATCTACTCATTTTTAAAATTAAAATTTTTTCAATTAAATTTTATATCAATGTTTTTTATATTAGTTTCAGATATACAGCATAGTGGTTAGATGATCACATACTATACACATTATTCCCCCTGACATTTCCAACCTGGCACCATACATATAGTCATTATGATATTTTTGACTATATTTCCTGTGTTGTACTTTACATTCCTGTGACTATTTTGTAACTACCAATCTGTACTTCTCAATCCCTTCACCTTTTTTTATGCAGTTCCCTGACCACCCTTCCCACTGGCAACTGTTAGTCTTGCTCTCTATATCTTTGAATCTGTTTCTGTCTTGTTTGTTTGTTTATATTGGTTTTAGAGTTCACATATAAGTGAAATCATTTTGTATTTGTCTTTCTCTAACTGACTCATTTCACTGAACATAATATCCTTTAAATCCATCTATGCTATCACAAATGGTAGGATTTCCTTTCTTATGGCTGAGTAATATTCCATTGTATATGTGTACCACTTCTTTTTTATTCACTAGTCTATCCACTAGTCTATTGATGGGCACTTGGGTTTCTTCCATATCTTGGCTACTGTAAATAACTGCAACAAAAAAGTAGTGTGTATATTCTTTCAAATTAGTGTTTTCGGTTTCTTTGGATATAGGCCATTTTATTTTTAATTTTTTGCAGACCTTCAACATTGTTTACCATAGTGGCTGCACAAATCTGCATTTACACTAACAGTGGATGAAGGTTCCAATTTCTCCACATCCTTGCCAACACTTTTTTTCCATTACCATTTATTCCCCATTCCCTCTTTTATCTCCACCCATCTCCCCTCCCCCTGCATTCACTACACTGTTGTCCATGTCTATGAGTTCTTTTCTTTTATTTCTTGATCCCTCCACCCCCTCTCAATCTCCCCCAAGAGCTGTCACTTGTTTGTTGATATATTAATGATAGCCTTTCTGGCAGGTATGAGGAGATATTTCATTGTGGTTTTAATTTGCATTTGTCTGATGATTAGTGACATTTTCTTTTTATATGTCTAATGGTCATCTGTATGTGCTCTTTGGAGAAGTGTTGGACCTTTTGGGGGGGGTTGAGATAAACGACTTTATAAATTTTGGTTATTAGCACCTTATTTGTATTATTGGCAAATGTTTTCTTTTATTCAGTGAGTTGTCTTTATATTTTTGCTGTGCAAAAACTTTTCAGTTTGATGTATTTCCATTTGTTTACTTTATATTTTTTGTTTCTCTTGCTTGAGGAAATACATCAGAAAAAATATTACTGAGGGAAATGTCTGAGATTTTACTTCCTGTTTTCTCCTAGTAGTTAAGTATTTAATCTACTTTGGGTTTATTCTTTTATATGGTATAAAAATGTCCTTGTCATTTAGTTTGATATTAGGTAGTGTGATATCTCTAACACCGTTCATCTTTCTCAAGATTGCTCTGGGTTTTCGGAGTCTATTGTGGTTCAATATAAATGTTTGAAGTATTTGTGCTGAAATCCAATCATTTTGAAATGAAAGATCTAACAATTGGCAAATGAACCAGCATAAGAATCTCCCAGGTTAAAAACACTACATATTTAATCTAAAACATAAATTTCCTGAAATAATAGCTAAGTCTTAATTTTTATATATTGCGACTTGAATATATGGTAGACATTCACTCAGCAATTTGGTCCTGGACCTGTTTCATTTAATATACTCTTTTTAGGGAGAGAAAGTTTATACAATATTAAAAAGATGAGAAGCATCTAAGAGAATCAATAATTTTAAGCCATAGTTACTAGAAACAAGGTGGTTTCATGCCCAGAGATAAAGTACATAGGATGGAGAGTTGTGAGTGAGTTTTAGAATTACTGGAACTAAATTTACATGTGAAACCTCTGGAAGAATTTTGTGAGATGAAATCTAGTGTTCTGCATAATATCTTTAATACTGATTTTATTCATTTTCAAAACTTGTGTTTTGTACAGTTATAAGTACAGTTATTTCATAGAACCCTAGGAAAGATGATCCTTACTATTGATTTGTATGCATGGGTCATTTATAGAACAATGATCATGGTATGTCACATTAAAAGAATCTTGAAATGATTTTTTAAAATTTTATGTTTATTTTATGTTTTAAATATTCTTAATTATATATTTTCCATTACCATTGATCCCAATAATAGCCTTTTCACCCCTGCAATCACCACACCATTGTTCATATCCATGAGTCCATTTTCTTTTGTTCAATCCCTCCATCTCCGAACCACCCACTCCCCAGAGGTATCAGCCTGCTCTCTGTCTCTGTTTTATTTGTTAGTTCAGTTTGTTCTTTAGATTCCACATATGAATGAAATTATGTGGTATTTGTCTTTATCTGACTGGCTTGTTTCACATATGTTCTCCAGGTCCAACCATGCTGTCACAAAGGGTAAAATTTTCTTCTTTTTTATGACTGATTAGTATTCCATTGTATAAATGTCCTATAGTTGTTTTATCTACTCATCCACACTTGGGCTGCTTCCATATCTTGGCAATTGTAAATAACCCTGCAATGAACATCAGGATACTATATTCTTTTGAATTACTGTTTTGGTTTTTTTTTTGTATAAATTTCCAGAAGTAAAATCACTGAGTCATAACTATTCCAAAAAATATAAGAGGAGGTAAGACCCTCATACTTATTTTATGAGGCCATCATTATTCTAATTCTAAAACTAGATAAAGACTACAAAAAATAAAATTATAAGACAATATCCCTGATGAACATAGATGCCGGGGATGTTGGGGATTTCCCCAACAAATTATTAGCAAACCAAATACAACAAATGCATCAAAAAGATCATACACCATGACCAAGTGAGATTTATTCCAGGGATGCAAGGTTGGTGCAAAACAATTATTAATCAATAAATGTGGTACATCATATAAACAAATGAAGGATAAAAACCACATGATCATATCAATAGATACAGAAAAAAATTGATAAAATCCAGAATTTATTTATGACAAAAATTCTTAGTAAAGGAGGAATAGAGGGAACATACCTAAACATAATAAAGACCATATGTAACCAATCTTCTGCCAGCATTATACTTAATGGGCAAAAACTACAAGTGTTCCCTTTAAGAGCTGAAACAAGACAGGAATGTCTGCTTTTATATCTCTTATTCAACATGGTACTAGAAATTCTAGCCACAGCAATCAGATGAGAAGTAGCAATAAAAGTCACCTAAATTGGAAAGGAATAAGTAAAACTGTCTTTATTTGCAGATGACATGATACTGTACAAAAGATTCCACCAAGAAACTATTAGAACTGATAAATGAATTCAATGAAGTGCCAGGATACAAAATTAATACCCAGAAATCAGTTGCATTTTTTACATGCCAATAATGAACTATCAGAAAGGGAAATTAAATGATTTTTGAATGGTGTTTAGCCTTCCTGTATTAGAAATGATAGTGAACTTTCTTAATTTATCATAATTATATTTTTAATTTTAGATTACTTGTTTAGAGATCATGAATGGTTGTTTATGATAAATTCCATGAAGAAGAAAGCAATGGGAAGTCACAACCTTTATATTTAAAGTATTCTAATGACATTCAAATCTTAATTTTTTGGGTATGAATAATGTATGTTGTTTGTTTTGTTCTTTGTGTTTTTCCTCTGATTCAGGTGATCACACACTCCATTCATCAAATAATCAATAATTTCATAATCAATTGTATTTTAGTGTTTGTAGTAACCCAAGCTTCTGAATATTAGAAAAATCAATATGCATATTCGTGGGAAAAAAGTGACAATACTTTGATAGTGGCTGAGTCAGAATTTGCAAAGAATTTAGGGATACTAAAGCAAGTTGTTGATTTATTTTTGGAAACTTACAAAAATTATTTGTGGGATAAATTAGAATTATTAATTTTATTTTATTAAATTCTATCTATATCTATATGAAATTTTTAAACTATATTTCCCATAACCAATTTTTTAAAGGTTTTATTTATTTATTTATTTATTTTAGAGAGAGAGGAGAGGGAGAGAGAAGGAGAAAAACATCAGTGTGTAGTTGCCTCTCACATGGCCCCCATAAGGGATCTGGCCCTCAACCCAGGCATGTGCACTGACTTGGAATAGAACTGGTGACCCCTCGGTTCTTAGCTCGCACTCAATCCGAGCTACACCAGCCAGGGCTATACCTATATGAAATTTAAAAAATCAAATTTTCACATGAATTTGATTAAATGTTAGATATCTTGCTACCTCTTTTAGAAATTAATTTTTCTTTATTCATATGTAATATTACCATAAATAGTTATCTAATTATTAACAAGGAAGGGGGGAAAAGGGAATTAGACACTATGCTTAGTAAACTGGGGGCACAAGTCTGCTTGTTCAACCAGAAAGCTATAGCATTTATAGGCTCATTCACATACTCCAGGGGACAGCCACCAAGGTGTCCTAATCCTAGAAGGACAGGAAATTTCCCTAGAGCACTGTACAGGATGCAAAGATAGGTGCTTGACCATAAAGGCCTATTAGTTTAACAAGGGGTGGACCAGTCAGAAGCCTGTGAAAGCCTAGAAAGTTGATTGGTTATTTTGAAAAATTTTCTGATCCATCCCAAACCTGACATGATATAATCCCAGTATAACAAGAAACTGTTTTTCTCCCTCAGTGACCCACACTTACCCATGCATTCATACATTCTCTCTCTTGCCTGGGAACACACGCAATTGTGTGGATCTAGCAATCATGTGGGTCTACAGCAGGCCACATGGCTTTCAAAGGACTACACTTCAGTATGAAACAGAAATGCTGGACACTTGCTTTTGTTTTGGCCTCAGTGAAAACACGGTTGGACTTTTGCCATGGCAGGATGAAGAAGATGGGAAGTTGGAAATCCTGGGGCAGATTTCCACCCAGTAAACTTTGACATGCTGCAATCTCCTATGTGTGGGTCTGTGAAATGCTTTTCTCATGATCCTGTGGAAGAGACTGATTTCCGCGGGCAACACTAGCACCTATCAGTCATCTACCTTTATATACAACATGCTGGGTTGGAGATACTAAATGAATGTGTTCCAGGCATGGAGTCTATTCTTCATAATAATTTTTTATTTAATTTTACCTTATACTGTTTTCAATTTCATTATTCACTCCTTAAACACCTACTGTATACTGACATTTCTTACCTATTTTGATCTACCGTCTTCTCTCATTTTGTTTATCTAACAGCCTAGTATTCCCTTGCACTTCTTTTTTTATATACTATCTGTTATTTATTTTTTTCAACATTCAAATTATAATATGTTATAGTCAACTCCCTTCCCCATTTACCTTGCATCAAAAACTTAAAAACCTTCAGTGGCTGAATACTACTTTTAGAATAAAAATCAACACTTTTAACATGGAGTTGACAAAGCTCTTTGTAATTTGAATCTCACCTCTCCAGCTTCATCCAGATGTTTTGCACTGTCTCTCATACCTAATATAATAATTTACAGCCTTTATGACCTGACCCTTGGTAAGTAGAGCATATAAAAGAAAAATAAACGCAATGCACACTTGTTAAAAACACCAAAGAAGGCTTTTTTCAAGGCTATTGTAATAGGGTAAAGAGATCAAATTCAATATGGCTGAAACAAAGGATGGGGGGATTTTGCAAACCTGGGGGGTAAGATACTGGGAAGAAACTGAAGGATGTTAGGAGGGAGATCAATGTAATTATTCCATCAGTGTTTCTATTTGTTGTATTTAAATTATACTCCTACCCTTTCACAGAGAGAACAGGGCCCCTAACTTTATTGATGATTATATTGCAAATTGATGGCATTCAGTTCATTGAGAAAGACATTCCTGGACTGTAAAAGACTTACATAATGAAAGGGCAGAAAAATAATTTACAATTGAAGTTACTAAACTGAACATTATGAAAAGAGACATCAGTGTGGACTATAGTCAGAAGAAGCCTGTCTATAGTTCAGTCAAGCATGTCTTGGTAAAATTACTGCCATGATAAATAAACTCTCAATATGTTGCTTATTAAAGGATTTTAGAGCTCAGGTTCTGAAGTTGGATATCCTATGAATACCACTTCTGCTTACTCTCTGTAATCTTCCTATTACTTAGTTTCTTTGTGTGTGGAAATAATAATAGCATTTAGCTAGTAGAATTTCTGAGACAACATAAAGATATTGCATGCAAATGGTTTAATAAGATTGGCTTTTCAGCAGGTGCTAAATACATGCTAGTAATTATTGATGTAAAAAATTTTGCTTCTAGAAATGGGCTAGTGGTGTTGGCTGGGTCTAACATTCCAGCAAAGAGTTGTGATATTCTTCTAGTGATCTGACCTAAAGAATGAATGAGAAATACTGTGTGAAAACATAGTAAGATACCTCACATGTTTTCTTTCTACATCTTCTATACCCTTCCCTCAAAAACTTTGAGAAAGAAAGAAAAGAAAGAAAGAAAGAAAGAAAGAAAGAAAGAAAGAAAGAAAGAAAGAAAGAAAG